>NC_069498.1:17479646-17496012 GCF_026875155.1 Cherax quadricarinatus
AAAAGGTTTTAAGTGAAAATAAGTTTAAAAGGTTTTATTAAAAAAATTTCTGAAACTTTTTTCCTGCTTTTTAAACTAGGGAAAACTTTTATTTATCTTCAAACTTTCAACGTTGATGTTTATGACCAACAAAGGATGGAATTACTGTAATTCTGGTGCTCTTAAAGGTGGTGATCAACATGTCCTGAGAGTTGTGATGACGTTAAGATAAAAGTTTTTAGCCCTCTCTTAAGTTGAAATAAGAATTCTGATCCTCTTCAGTGTTATAATCATAATTAATTCATTCGCTAAACTCGTGGAGGTCATATCGCACATAGCGGAATGCATATATAAGGACAGACGTATAGCAGAGAGCTTTAAAGGCCACCCCTCGGCTATCTACTGAGAATTATATACTTCTTTCTAGATAATTGACTGTAGAAATATTGTGTATATTTTTAAAAGACAAGTAGAATAAAGCAGAAAGATCTCCGCATTTTACATTCATCCTTGCTGCTGCCCACATTAAAAACGGCTGCAGGAAAATACCACATCACAGGAAACATTACAAGTGTTTCCTTGACGCGGGGTATTTTGTTATTTGATGACCCGCCACTGCAGCTTTTTGGTCATCTGGCAGAAGCCTTCCGCTGGCTTACCGGTCCACCCCTTTAAAATTATGGCTATGATTACAACCTTTTTTTTTTATACTAAAAAATTAGAGAGAACTGGATTTGGATTGAGGTTATGAGGCTGCAACTACTTCAATATTATTATTATTAATGTTTCTATTGTAACAACTGTTTATAATTTAGAAACACTCTAGCCTCACACAGTGTCTCCAGGGTTCGATCCCCGACACGGGTGGAAATGTTTGGCATGCTAACAGAGATATAACAATTTTGATTGATATAAATAGTGGGAAGAGGCGATTGTGGGAGGAGGAGGAGTAGGAGGAGGAGGAGGAGGAGGAGTAGGAGGAGGAGGAGGAGGAGGAGGAAGAGGAGGAGGAGGAAGAGGAGGAGGGGGGAAGAGGAGGGGGAAGAAGAGGAGGAGGAGGAAGAGGAGGAGGAAGAGGAGGAGGAAGAGGAGGAGGAAGAGGAGGAGGAGGAGGAGGAGGAAGCTGCTGTCACTACCTATTACCTCGCCTTGTGACTTGGACCTGACTAGCTCACGATATAGCTTAGGTCATTAGGTGACTTGGAGCTGCCTAGCATCGGCCAGTAGGCCTGCTGCATCGTTCCTTATGTTCTTATGTTTCCTTACACCTACTGTCCCTGTTTAGCTAGCAGTCAGTAGGTACCTGGGTGTTAGTGGACTGGTTACTGGACACTCCTCCAAGAAGCACTGAGTTTCCTACGTTATCCTGGGTGGCTAACCCTCCGTCTGGCCTGGTGGTTAACGCTCTCGCTTCACACGGTGAGGGCCTGGGTTCGATTCCAGCCAGAGAAAAAATCTTTGGACGTTTTTTCTTTAAACCCCTTTTGCCCTATTTTCCCCCAATCAGAAAAAATGGGTACCTGGGTTTTAGTGACGGGTGGGGGTCGCACCCCTGGGACACTGACCTAAGGAGGCCGGGTCACAGACCGGGCCGCGGAGGCGTTGACCCCGGGAAACTCTCCCGGGTAAATTTTTATCTTAATCTTCCCTTCAAGAGAGGTTTCTTGACGTTTTTGGGGGCCCCTTGATCTGGGAAAATTTTTAATCTGTGCTCCAGCCCCCGGGGACTCAGTTTTAAATGCTTTCCTTCTACTCCCCCCCCCCCCACAGGTGCTGTGTAACCCCTTTGGGGGATTGGGCGCTCCCTCTTAAAAAATAAAAATTAAATTACCCTTAAATTTTTTAACCAATTCGGTTCTAAATACTGTGGTGTCAGTAAACAAGCCTACCTTTAAATGACAACCACAACCATGTACTGGGGTGTCAGTCAACAAGAACTACTGTTATGACAACCAAAACCAGTACTGAAAGGGGTCGGGCAACAAAAAACTAGGGGTTTATGACAACCACAACTACGTACTGTGGTGCCAATAAAAAGAACTATTTGTTTTTAAAACCCACAACCACGTATTGGGGGTGTCAGTAAAAAAGAATTTATGTTATGCAACCACAACCACGTATTTGTGGTTTTCAGTCAAAAAAGGGAACTACTTTTATGACAACCCCAACCACGTTTTTGGGGGTTTTCATTCAACAAGAACTATGTTATAAAAAACCAAAAACCCGTATCGGGGTTTGTCAGCAACAAGAACAAACTTTTTATGAAAACCCAAAAAACCAAACGTATTGTGGTGCCCAGCCCAAAAAGAAACTACTTTTTATGAAAACCACAACCCGTACTGGGGTTTGGTCAGTAACAAGTTTAAACTGTTATGAAAAACCCCCCCCCCGTATTTTTGGGGGCCCAGTCAACAAGCTTTTAAAACCTTATGACAACCAAACACGTATTGTGGGGGAAATCAACATCCCAAAAGCACTTTTTACTCCTCTCTAACAATTATTTTTTTTAAACCCATATTTGCTGCTTGTAAACCCCGATCTTTTTGAAAAAGTTGTTTTCATTTGTACCTCGGTACTATGTAGCTGAATTTTGAATTTACACAAAAATTTTGGGTCCCAACTGCTGGAAGCCCAAAGGGCCTCTCGCACACAAAACCCCCTTTACCCCCTCCCTTCAACCTTTCCTAGGCCGCCCCCTTCCCCGCCTTCCTTCCACTACAGACGGGTACATCTTGAAGTCATTCTGTTTCGCTCCATTCTTCTACATTTTCCGAACCACCTCAAAAAACCCTTCTTCACCCCTCTGGACAACAGTTTTGGTAATCCCGCCCTCCTCCAACTTCCAAACTACAAATTCTCTGCATTATATTCAAAACCAAAACCATTGCCCCTCGGGAAAATGGCATCTCCACTCCCTTTCCACCCCTTTCCTCGCTGAAACCCATTCATCCCCCAATGCTTCACACCCATATAAGAGCTTTGGGTAAAATTGGACTCTCATACATTCCCCTTTTTTGCCTCCAAGGACAAAGTTCTTTGTCCCCCAAAACTCCTAAGTGCCCCACTCCCCCCTTTTCCCCCATCAATTCTAGGGTTTTCTTTCTTTTCTTTCATAGACCCAAACCCGGGAACACGCCCACCCCCCAAAATATCTGATTACATTCACCTCCTCCATACCCTTCTCCCCCCAAAAATCTGATACCAATCTTTCATCCCCCTAATATATTTGTTTTTCCCTCAAACCTTACTTTTTCCCTGTATTCATTTTTTATTTTCTTTTTTTTGGGCATCCCCTTTCCAAATTTTTCCCCAACCCTCTGAAACTTCTCTTCAAAAATCCCCAAGACACAGGGGTCATCAGCAAAAAAGGCAACTGTAAACAACTCCCACTTCTCTTAAAACCCCCATCAAAAAATATTTAAAAAACCCAAACGGTGACACACACATCCTTGCAAAGGGCCCCTTTTTTTAACGGGGAAAAAAATTTTCCCTCTTTCCTAAAACATACTCTAACTTGAGCCCACTACCCCTCGAAAAAAACTCTTCCCTGTTTTTCAGTAACCTACCTCCTACCCATACATTTGGGAAAACATCTCCCAAAATTTCCCCCCCTTTTCCACCCTGTCAGGGCCCCCTTTTCCCCAACCCTTTAAATGCCAAAAAAACCCCCTTTTTTTGCCTTATCTAAATCCCGTTCACTTATAGGTTTCACTGAAAAAACCCCTGGTCCCACCCCCCCCTCCCTTTTCCTAAAGCCTCCTTTTTTCATCTGCTATCCTTTTCCCCGCCCTTACTCTCAATTCCTTTCAATAATAAACTCAAACCATACACTTTCCCCAGGTTTTCCCCAACAAAACTTTTTCCCCTATAATTTTTGCACTCTTTTTTGGCCCCCTTTTGGGCCTTTATAAAAAGGGAACTGGGCATGCTCTCTCCCCCATCCCTGGGTTTATTTTTCCCCCTCTTCCAAACTTTTTTTAAAAATTAAATTTCCCAACCCAACCCACCCAAAACTAAATCCCCACCTGTTTTTAAAATATTTCTATTTTTAAACCCCATCAACCCCGGTCCCTTTAAACCCCCTTCATTTTACCTTCCCCTTCACAAACTTCCCCCCACTTACAACGGGCTCTTCCTTGATAAGTAGTATCACAAAAAGCGCTTTAAAATTTCTCCTTTTTTTAAACAGGGGTTGTTTTGCATATCTGAAATCCCTTTTTATTTGTGACCCTTATTGCATAATATATATTTATATATATAATATATATATATATATATAAAATATAAATATAAATATATATTTAAATATATATATTATATATATATGACGTGTCAAAAGGGTTTAAAATTTGCGATTTTGACTTAAAAACGCTCTTCTTGCCAAAAAAAGGGCAAGCGAAAATTTGTGTATGCAATAATTTTTAAAAAATTCTTTCCTAAACCCTAAAAAAAAAACCCTTTTCATTGTGTTTGTTCATTATTGAATTTTTTGTAAACTTTTTCTAAAAATAATTCATTTGTTTTTTAAAAATTCTTAGTAAGGTTTCCCAAGGGTTTTTTCATTAACACAAAAAATTTAAAAAATTTTTTTTTTTTACATTAGCAATTTAAAAGAAAAAAAATCTTTAAAAAGTAAAAGAATTTTTTTTTTTTTGAAAGGCCTTTAAATTTTTAAAAGAGTTCTTGTTAATTGGGGGGGTTTTACCTATTCGGGGACGAATATATTTTGGTGCGCCCCGAACGCAAGAAAAAAAACCACCGGGGGGGGGGGGGTTTTGGGGGCTTAAGCCCCAATTTCTTTCACACTTCTCGGGTGCGTCATCAGGGGCTGGCAATGTTGCAAAGGTAGCAACAGGGTTTAAAAGAGGGGGAAAATTTTTTTTTTCCCGGTTTTGGTAAAGGTTTATTGGCGCTGCCCAATATCCCTAATGAGGGGGGCCCCCAGCAGAGTGGGCCCCCAAACCTTCCTGGTTCCTTTACACAGCACCCATATGAAAGGGCGGCTGGGGTGGGCTTCACAGTTTGTAAATAGCATGGGTGAGTAACTAGTAGATTTTGTTAATTTCCAGCCCAAAACTTTTTAAAATACTTAGAACAGGTCATGGAAATAGAAAAATTTATTACTATAGTGGGGCAACCCCATACAGAAAGGTAGTTATTGTGCAAAACCTTTAACTTTTTAAAAAAAATAAAAAAAAAAGCCCTCAATTTTTTCCCAAAAGGGCAATACCGATGTCTTTAGAAACATTCTAGAAAAATTTAAGGGAAAAACTCTCAGTGTTAATTAATTTTACCTGTAAAGAAACTTACAAATTCCCATTTTTCTTTTTTATAATAACTAAACATTCCAATTTTTTTTTTTTTAAATCCACTTTTGGGATCATTATTATTAAATTTCTAACAACCTAAAATTTATAAAAACCCCTAAATAGTTGTAACCCCCAATTTTCAATCAACATGGGGTACCTTGGCCGGGTGTACCTTGACGGGCTAGGCTCTCAGTAGGTAAATTTCCTTCCTTTTTTTTGGCTATCCTAGGACCTCAAAAGGTTGGCCTCTTTTTTGGGGGGGCTATCCAAAGGGTAATTTACACATGCGCACCCATTTCCTTAAAGGGAAACCCCCATCCTTTTTATTACTCATTTTATATCACTCAAGTTGCCGTTTTTCCCCCCCCGTGATTTCAAATCTAATCTTATTTTTTTGGTAAAACTGAATACTTGGTAAAATGAAACATTTATTGAGTGGGTAATGAGGGCTTTCGAACCGCTTTTAAGGGCCCCCTTACCAGGGGCATTTGCCATTTCAATAAAAAACCCCTTAAAAAAGTTAAAGAAGGGGGAAAATTTTGAACTAATTAAACACCCGCGCGAGGTCGGCATCTTGGGGGGGTTGATTAAGACTTCATAAACCAGGGGAAACCCCGGTGTCCTGTTATAAGTTCAGTTTAATAGGACGCTCCCCCAACAAATAACCTATCTTAAAAAGGTTTGTTAAACTTTTAACTCCCATGGTAGGGATCCCCCGGAAAGCGCCCTATTAAAAAATAATGCTGACCTTACGGGAAAAGGGCCCCGAAATTAAATGTTTTACATGAAATTTACCCTGGCAAAGGGGTTTTTATGTTTCCAAACCCTTTTTTTTACCCCGTCTCTTTTCTCCTGACCCTGCTTAGTACCTTTAAAAGGAAAATAGAAAATTCTCCTTTCCCCCATCTCACGAATGTAATTTTTGAGCTGGGGTTTAAAATTTGTTTTTGGGTTGCAAGATTGTGTTTTGGGGGGAAATACTATGGTCAAAAAAAAATGAAATGGGTTTGGGAAATTCCCTCAGCTCCTTACTCAGCAACCTGTATATGGAATTCTATAAGATTAGACTACTTAAAGATATTTTCCCAAATAATGCTAGGTGGTTCAGATACGCAGATGACGTTCTTTGCCTTTTGGCATAGAGAGCACAACATTGATGAGTTCCTACCTAGACTCAATGGTCTGGTACTTTCCATTAAGTTCACAATAGAACATGGAATGGATAACACTCTACCCTTCCTAGTTGTTTTAATCCATCGCATCGACAGAACATTCAAATTTTAAGTTTACAGAAAGACTACCAAGGTGTTGTCATATGTTGAGTATTATTCCAGTCATGTCTCTAGGGTTAAAAGGAGTGTTTTCCTTACAGTGTTCCTGAGAGCTTTGAGTATCTACAGTCCTGAGTATTTAGAAGATGAAATCAACAAGATATTTAACATATCCACAAAACTGAGATACCTCACCAAGGAAGACTTTTTACAGAACTGAACCTAAGGAAACGCCTGCCAAGGAAAATGAACTGGTCTTGCCAGACAATGATAATTTGGTCCTAACCTAACTTTCAACCTCACTTTCAAAAAGAGTGGGACAGTGAAACAGATCGATTAAAAATACACCGCCGAATAATGTGGGTGGTGTCTACAAGGTCCCATGCACCCGTTACCGCTCTCATACATTGATCAAACAGGTAAACCTCTAAAAACCAGATTCTCCTAACACCATTACTGAATCAGGACGGACAAGGTATCGAATGCAATATTTAACCCTGTCAGTTCTTGTAATCACCCACCAGGTGGGCTGCCGCCCAGATAATTGTTTCCAACAGTTCCATCATAGAATGAAATATAATTGAGTCAGCTATCTTGAAAAATGATAGGAATGCCTTATATAGTTTAAATAAGGGTGTAAAAACTCGATAGTTACTTAGTGGAGTTGTTGGACAGCTTTAGCAACAATGTTAATAAATTGCAAGATTTTTTTATTATCCCAAAAGGAACCTGTGTGTTCTGTGTTGTTCCCCAGAGTTGCAAATGAACATACGGTCCCGCCCGCCCTGAAGTCGATATGTAACATGTCAGGGTGCCATAAAACGTGGACAAATATAAACCCACCCAGGTACTACTGCAAACATGTAGAAAGGTTAAGGTCGAGGTGGTATACTGAAAAACCAGACTGCAACCGAGTGTAAAACATAAGTAGAAAGGGAAAGTAGGGACGGGGGTTCTTTTGGGGTAGGGTGCGCATGTCAAATTTCTGGGATAGCCCCCCCAAAAAAAGGCAGAGTAACCTATTGGGTCCTCCCGTCTAGGTACAGGGTACAAGGTACACATAGTTGATTGTAACATGGTGAAAACTATTTTAGTGGTTTATTGAAATAAGCTTAGAATAAAATAAGATATATAGCGTTAAAAAGAAAAATTCAGGAATTGTCTCGTTTTAGGAGGTAACTGGGAAAATAGTAGAGATCAAAAGGATTTTAAATTTAAAACAAAAATTTTTCCCCTGAAATTAAAGAAGGTTTCTGGGACATAGTTGTTGTTGTACACAACAGCTGCATTCTGTTTTGTGGATGATTCATATGTAATGTTACTTTTTAAAGTCACATGCCCTGTTTCAACATTAAAGCTTAGGGGGGTTTATTGTATCTACTAGCACTCTTCCTCATAAAATTTGAAAAGTGATCCCCAGGAAAAATGAAACGTTTTTCGAGTATGGTAGCCTGAGTGTCACCTGTAAATCTCTCTGAATGAGGGGCCCCAAACAGAATACACTCAGCACCGTACCTAAAAGACATCTGAAAAGGTTAAGTACTTAAGTTAAAGTTTTGCCCCCACCCCCCCCCCCCCCCCGTGGTTGTCTTGCCTTTTAAGATCGCCTGTGGGCGATTGTTTGGATTTATATATAAATAGGGGCCATGCGTGCATGGCAAGACGTGGGGCGGCTAGCTGCGGGATTTTCAATTATAACCCGGACAACGAGGCTGCCCAGGTTAAGATAAACCAGGACTTTTTTTGTGAATATTTGGGAAGATTCCAGTAAAGCGAGAAGCATTAAAGCACCGTTTAAGGTAAATTGTGGAAATGTTGTGCTGTTTGTGAATTTGGTGGTGGTGGTGGGGGGTATGAGGAAGCGACCAGTGGAGTGTGGGGAGTACAAGGCCTCACTTTTTTGAGTACCGGCCAAGATTATCGTACATACAAACCTCGAAAAGTCTTTTAAAAAATCTAATCCAGCACCATGACCATGCTTCCGTTAAAGGGGAAATGATTATGTCGAGCTGGATTTTTTAAAGGCTTATGTTATGGAAAAAAAATGTGAAATTAATTTTTAACGGGGGTGACCAGTCGTGCACCCCCCCCCCCGTCAGGGGGGTGGGGTGGAAGGGTGGGGGTGTAACTAGAGGGTGAGTGAACACTTGGTTAGCAGTCCCCCAATCCCCAATTTTTCAAGTGTACAGGGGGAAACAAAAAAAGTTGTGTGTATTGTAAGCATGTGAACAATATATAGTGTGCAAGTCCTGTGTTTTGGGTATTCCCGGGATAACCCCACTCAACCTGGCCCCCCCCCACCTAATTCCAAGGGAAGTTTTCCCCTTTTCCCCTCCCAGCCCTAAAACCCCCCAGGCCCCCCGGGTCAAGTTCACTACCTTCCACGACCATACCCCCCCGCAGTCATACCCACTCCTTTGTCTAGTCTGCGATGGGGCCACCAGGAGGAAGAAAGCAGGGGGGAAAGGGCCGGCTGGCAATACAGGAGAGGAAAGTGTCGGTCATGCTTACAGCTTCGTTGTCTCAACCTAATGGTTTCCCCCCAACAGGGTTTTGCCCGGGTTTCAGGATTCCCCCTGGGGAAAAAGGTATCCGAGCCCCCTCGGCCCCTGAACCTACCCCAACGATTTTTTTCTCATCAACAATCTCTTGGAAGCAATTAAAGCAAACAGGTACGAGGACACTCACACATATTCCCAAAGCAGCCGTCCCACACGAGCGGGGAAATTTACAGACCTCCTGAAAAAGTAAAGAGGGTTTCCACTATTTTAAAATGCTCCAAAACCCTCAAGGATGCAAAACTTGCTATTTTTGGAATGTTGCTTACGTCCCGGAAAAGAAGGGGAAAGGGTCAGCCTCAAGGAAAAAAAATCCTTAAGGATTTTCCAGATTTGATAACCTCTTTCCCCCTTCCCCCGTCAACAAAAAAAAAGGGAGAGGCAAAACCCCCCCACCACTTACTGACATGAAAAAGTCAGAGTCCAGGTGAGAAAGAAAATTGAAGAGGGAACAAAGGGGGGCAATCAAAATTTATTCCAGTGAAGTTTACAGTTGCCAGGGTGCGAAAGGCTGAAGCACTTAAAAGGAAAGACCCTCCAGGGAAACAGTGGCACCAACAGTTCCAACACCCTGCCCCCCAAGGGAAACCCATTGATTGTGGAAGACTCGACATTAAAAGAAAATGTCTTTCCCCATCTGGCTTGTGGGGGTTACACGGAATAAGGCCCAGCATTTTAAAAGGAAATGGTTAATCCAGTTTTTGGGGGAAATTGCGGGAACACTGCTTTCAGAGATCACGGGGTTTTCGCCCAAAAAATTTCCTTGGTGGTCTGATTCCGATGAAATTAGACCTTTCTTTTTTGGGGCAACCTTTGTGCACTTAAAAAAAGGAGGGGAGAATTCGGCAATTGCAGAGGCAACCCCTTACGCCGCCTCGTACCCAAAAGTGCGTCCGAAGATTCGTGCAAGGCGCCATGATCTTAACCAAACCAGCGGGCTTTGGGGTTCCCAAGGAAGGAAGCAGGGTTCATGCAAAAAAGGGCATATATCAACAACCCCTCCCGAGGACAATGCAGGGGTAAAAATTAGATTTCAAAAAATGCTTCAATCTCCTGAAAAAGAGACGGGGTATTAGCAGCAGTCAAAAACATTTCCCTGGTCTTTTCCCCCTTTTTGTTTCAGGGGGGTTAGAAGGAATAAATGCTTCCTTTGGAAATTAAAATCCATCATCGGAGGGTGTCCCCCAAGGAGTCCTTGCACCTTTTTCCTTCTGTATTGCAGTTGGGGAAAAATCACAGTCAGACTGACCAGCGAGTAAACTCGGGTTTCCAGTGAGGGCCCAACTAGCAGGTACAAAAAGTCCCCCTACAGCTTACCAGGAATGACACGGGCGGGAAAGGGGTCTCATCCTGAATCCACCAAATGGAAATCATCTCAGTCAGTCAACAAGTGATAAATGCAGTGAGATAAAAAACTCCCAGGAGCACAGTCATTGCCCCCACAAATATTCTTGTAGGAGCCCCTCGGGGAACCCAACCCATTGACAAAATTCCGGAAGAAATTGGAAGATTTAAGGAAAGGGAAAAAACGAATAGGCAATCTGGACCCCCCACGATCCCTTTACCTTCTCACAAAGTGCTTGGTTCCCCGGGTTTGAATATTTCCTAAGATGTGCACCTTATATGATAACCCCTATACTGCCAAAATATGCAGTATTCTGAGGCAGATTTTTACGAAATATTTAAAACTTACCAAAAGGCGGGCGGGGAAACCCCAACTACACTTCCAGTCGATGGGGCATTGGTGTCCGAAATCTCACAGATTGCGTTACCTCTTTTCTGTCCTCGTGTATTGATCCAGAGAGTTGTAGCAGCGATTCTCCTGAACATTTAGGGACAAGATTTGGGGCCCAGGACCAAAAATTCATTTACGGAGCAATGACTGGGATAATTTAAAGGGGGTCGAAACCGACCCCCCCCCCAAAAACACAAACAAACGCAGGGATGGTCCAATAGTGGAAAATATGCCCCAAAGATGCTTCAGGTGTGTCGGGAAGGATAGAGCCCGCCGCTGGGAGTGAGGCCCCTCATGTGGGGACTTTCGTTGGTGTCCCAACTCCCGCCTTGGGACACGCCTCGCCCCGACCCTCGCTCGGTGTTGCCCTTCGACTTGCCCCCCCTATTCCGCCCCAAAACAGGGTTTTGTGGCATTTAAGCAGCAGGGCCCCATTGGGGACCATGGGCTTGTCTGCCGTAAATCGAGGGGAAAAATTGCAAGACATGAGGGGTTAATAACATTTCAAGAGGACTAAAACAGCTGGTGCCCCCGCAGTAAGGGGCCCACCAACTATGCAGATCTGACGGCGCCAGAACGTAGATGGGATCACCCTTCAAGCCCGGACAATGGGAAGCAGGTGGGGTGGGATTACATGTGCATCTACCTTTGGCTGATACCTATCTCCAATACCCAGGGAGGGGGAGGGGGAGCTGCCAGCTTTAGGGAGTCCCAAAAATCTAGAAAAAATGGGAACTTGCCCATCATTATATGTTTTTTCCCATAGGTCAGAGCCCTTGGGTCATGGGGGAAAGGGGCATCAATTTCCTTAAGGAGTGGGAAAAAAAACTCATAGGGTAACAGGGGCCCAGGGCAGCTAGTTTTCTGTTCCAGCGGCTCGTGCGGCTGTTCAAAGGGGGAATGCTGCTGCATTTTGGGCACACGCCCCAGCTTAGGGTGGAGGATTTTTGCTTATAATCGGGGATACACAGTAACAACTGTACCGTATATGCCACCCTTTTAAACAACAATGTATCTTTTTAATCTTCTGTACCATATATGTAATAAAATTTCCCATTGGTAAAAAAAATAGTTTTAAAAAAATGGGGTGGGAGGGGAAGGGAATATTCAAAAAGGGTTTAGGAAGAAATCCAAAAAATTCTTCCTTGAAAACCTTTTTATCCACTTTTCCGAGGTTGGGGCCCCCAAATTTTCAACCAGAGGTGGACCCATAAAAATATTTATATTATATAAATATATAAAATATATTTAAAATAATATAATAAAATGTGTTGTACCCCCTATTTGTACTACCTATTTGTGGGTTTCCGGGGTCGATCCTAGTCCTGGCCCGCCTCTTCACCGGTTGCTACTAGGCCCTTCTCTCCCCCCTCCATGGCTTTATCAAACCCCGTCTTAAAAATGTGTATGGTTCCTGCCTCCAACGTCATTTTTTTGGGGATTCCCCCCTGCCTTACAACTCATGACTGAAGAAAACTTTTTTATATCTCTCTGATCATTTGTGTCTCAACTTCCAATTGTGGCCTCTTGTTTCTGTTCCCCTCCTGGGGAAAACTGTCTTTGTCCCCTTGTCCCTTTTTTCCCCGCAGTATTTTTTAAAGTCGTTATATGTCCTCCCCCGACCCTCCTGTTCCATTGGTAGGTCGATTTCCCTTAAACTTTCTATGGACATTCCCCCCTTGCTCTGGAACTAACCTTGCGCAAACCCTTTTTACTTTCTCTAGTTTTTTGACGGCTTTATCAAGTGGGGTTCCAAACAGGTGCTGCATACTCCAGTATGGGTGACATACACGGTGTACATGTCTTGAATGTTCCTACTAAGGGATCGGAAAGCTGTTCTGGTTTGCCAGGCCCCATATGTGCGCAGTTTTCTGATTGATGTGTGCTTCGGAGACAGCCGGTGTTATACTCACCCCAAACTTTCCCCCTTGAGTGAGGTTTGCAGCCCCTTTTTCCCCCTAGCTATACTTTCTGTGGTCTTCTGTGCCCCCCCCCATCTTCATGACTTTGATTTGGCAAGGGTTAAAATCGAAAGCCCCTTTCCCGGCCAGGGGGGTCCGTCTGTCCCGGTCTCTTTGAAGTCCTGCCTGGGCCTCTCAGATTTAATTCTCCTCTTAACTTCACTCATTTGAAACAGGACACTTTGAGTCTAACCCTTCCTCATGTCGTTCACATATACCAAAAAAGACTGGTCCTAGGACCCACCCCCCGTGGGACCCCCCTGTACAGGTGCCCCCTGTGTTTCATCATTACGACCAGACTCGTTGTTCCTCCCTGTCAGGTATTCTCGTCCATTGCAGGCCCTTCCGTTATATGCGCCCGATGCTCTAGCTTTTGCATTTAACCTTGTGAGGAATGTGTCAAAGGCCTTCTTGCACTCCAAAAGAGCAATCAACCCCCCCCCCTCTCTCTTGTCTTACTTTGTTATTTTATCTAAAAAATCCGAAGGTTTGTGACACGGATTTTCCTTCCGTGAAACCGTGTGGGGCATTTATACTCCCGTTTCCCTTCCAGGGCTCCCCCACTCTCCTCCTGATAAACTTCTCCATAATTTTGATCTATACACTCAAGACACAGGTCTTATTTAGTACCTCTTTTTTTGTCCTTTTTTTAAAAATGGGAAACTACATTTGCGTCTTCCCTACCTAGGGAGTTGCCCATTTCCAGGGATTTTTGAAGATTGGTAAATGGCACGCACAACATATCTGCTCCCTCTTAAAGGCCCCCGGGGGAAAGTTGTCTGGCCCATTGCTTGAGGGTTCGATGTCCCTTTGCGTTTTTTCCCTGTTGTGTGTGGTGTGGTGTGTGTATGGTGCCTGATGTGTAAGACTGCCCCCAATTTTGTTGCGGGGGGGGATCAGCTCCCGGCCCCACTCTTCACTGAATGTACTAGGTCCTCTTCTTTTTTCCTAGCTTTTTTCATACCCGTCTTTAAGTATGTTGGTTTCCTGCCTCCACTACTTCGCTCGCCGACTGTTCCACTTGACCCCTCTGTGACTGAAGAAATTTTCCTAACACCTTGGCTCATTGGTCTTCAACTTCCCAAAAGTGACTCTTGTTTCTGTGTCCCCTCTTGGAAAATTTTTTCTGTCCACCCTGTTTATTCCCCGCAGATTTTGTATTCGTTTTTCATGTCTCCCCCCATCCCCCCTGTCCTCCAGTATCGGGGGGGGATTTCCCTCAACCTTTCTTCATAGGCTTTCCCTAGCTTGGAACTAACCTTGTCGCAAAACCCTTTTCCCCTTTCAGTAGTTTCTTAGCGTATTGGATCATGTGTGGGTTCCAAACAGGTGCTGCATACTCCAGTATGGGGCTGACGTACGCGGTGTACAGTGTCTTGAAAGATTCCTTACTTAGGTATCGGAATGCTATTCTCAGGTTTGTCAGGCGCCCATATGCTGCAGCAGTTATCTGGTAAATGTGTGCTTCCGAAGACGTGCTCGGTGTTATACTCACGCCAAGATCTTTCTCCTTGAGCGAGGTTTGCAGTCGTTGAGAACCTAGCCTATACTCTGTCTGCGGTTTTCTTAGCCCTTCTTCGATCTTCATGACTTTGCATTTGGCATGGCTGAATCTATCCAGCACTACTATAAAGCTATCCAGCACTACTATACAGCTATCCAGCACTACTATACAGCTATCCAGCACCGTAAACCATAGAAGCACTAAGGTAATATGTAATACTGAACCTACCTATAGTTATACTAAACAATGCTAAGTTATTAAGCCATACTTAACAATACTAAGATGGTATAAACCATTCTATAATGATAGTATACTATAATGGTGTTAAACATGGCTACAGATACTTTTTATTATTATTATCACATCGGCCGTTTCCCACCAAGGCAGGGTGACCCGAAAAAGAAAAACTTTCACTATCACTCACTCCATCACTGTCTTGCCAGAGGCGCGCTCACACTACAGTTATAAAACTGCAACATTAACACTCCTCCTTCAGAGTGCAGACTCTGTACTTCCCATCTCCAGGACTCAAGTCCGGTCTGCCGGTTTCCCTGAATACTTTCAGCTCCAGGGAGCGCGTCAGCACTCAGCTCCAGGGAGCGGGTCAGCACTCAGCTCCAGGGAGCGCGTCAGCACTCAGCTCCAGGGAGCGCGTCAGCACTCAGCTCCAGGGAGCGGGTCAGCAACTCAGCTCCAGGAGAGCGCGTCAGCACTCAGCTCCAGGGAGCGCGTCAGCACTCAGCTCCAGGGAGCGCGTCAGCACTCAGCTCCAGGGAGCGCGTCAGCACTCAGCTCCAGGGAGCGCGTCAGCACTCAGCTCCATGGAGCGCGTCAGCACTCAGCTCCAGGGAGCGCGTCAGCACTCAGCTCCAGGGAGCGCGTCAGCACTCAGCTCCAGGGAGCGCGTCAGCACTCAGCTCCAGGGAGCGCGTCAGCACTCAGCTCCAGGGAGCGCGTCAGCACTCAGCTCCAGGGAGCGCGTCAGCACTCACTCCAGGGAGCGCGTCAGCACTCAGCTCCAGGGAGCGCGTCAGCACTCAGCTCCAGGGAGCGCGTCAGCACTCAGCTCCAGGGAGCGCGTCAGCACTCAGCTCCAGGGAGCGCGTCAGCACTCAGCTCCAGGGAGCGCGTCAGCACTCAGCTCCAGGGAGCGCGTCCAGCACTCAGCTCCAGGGAGCGCGTCAGCACTCAGCTCCAGGGAGCGCGTCACACTCAGCCCCAGGGAGCGCGTCAGCACCTCAGCCCCAGGGAGCGCGTCAGCACTCAGCTCCAGGGAGCGCGTCAGCACTCAGCTCCAGGGAGCGCGTCAGCACTCAGCTCCAGGGAGCGCGTCAGCACTCAGCTCCAGGGAGCGCGTCAGCACTCAGCTCCAGGGAGCGCGTCAGCACTCAGCTCCAGGGAGCGCGTCAGCACTCAGCTCCAGGGAGCGCGTCAACACTCAGCTCCAGGGAGTGCGTCAACACTCAGCTCCAGGGAGTGCGTCAACACTCAGCTCCAGGGAGTGCGTCAACACTCAGCTCCAGGGAGTGCGTCAGCACTCAGCTCCAGGGAGCGCGTCAACACTCAGCTCCAGGGAGTGCGTCAACACTCAGCTCCAGGGAGTGCGTCAACACTCAGCTCCAGGGAGTGCGTCAACACTCAGCTCCAGGGAGCGCGTCAGCACTCAGCTCCAGGGAGCGCGTCAACACTCAGCTCCAGGGAGTGCGTCAACACTCAGCTCCAGGGAGTGCGTCAACACTCAGCTCCAGGGAGAGTGTCAACACTCAGCTCCAGGGAGCGCGTCAGCACTCAGCTCCAGGGAGAGTGTCAGCACTCAGCTCCAGGGAGAGTGTCAACACTCAGCTCCAGGGAGAGTGTCAACACTTAGCTCCAAGGAGCGCGTCAGCACTCAGCTCCAGGGAGCGCGTCAACACTCAAACTCCGGGGGTGCGTCAACACTCAGTCCCGGGAGGCGTAACATCAGCCCAGGGAGAGTGCAACATCAGCTCCAGGGAGCGCGTCGCACTCAGCCAGGGGAGTGTCAGATCAGCTCCAGGGAGGTGTCAACAC
>NC_069498.1:17496512-17566512 GCF_026875155.1 Cherax quadricarinatus
CTTTTGGGGTGGGGGCATACTGGGGTGAGATGGTGGGGGGGAAAGTGTAAATGGGGGGGCTGGTGAGGTGGGGGCCCTGGGGGGGGAAAAAGGGTCTGGATGGGGGGGGAGGCTCGGGTAGGGGGTGGGGGGGTCGGTAGGGGGGGGGGATCTTTGGGGGATGGGGGGGGATCTTTGGTAGTGGTGGGGAGGATCTGGTGGGGGTGGGGGGGGCTCTGGAAAAGGGGTGGGGAGGCCGGTGGTTTTTTGGGGAGGTCGGATTTGGGTTTGGGGAGCCGGGGGGGTGGGAAAAAGGCTCCGTTTTGGGTGGGGGGGGCTCGTAGGGGGTGGGGGGCTCTGTAGTGGGGGGAGGCTCTGGGGGGGGTGGGGGGGGCCGGTGGGGGTGGGGAGGCCTGGAGGGGGGAGGCTCTGGTAGTTGGGGGGGGGTCTGGTGGGGGGGGGGGGAGCCGGATGTTGGGAGGGGTAGGGAGAGGGTGGAATTCAAAAATTGAAGCCCCTTTAAAAATTTTAAAGTGGTGGGGGAGGCTTGTAGGGGTTGGGGAGGCTCGGGTGTGGGGGGGGGGGCTCGGGGTATGGGTGGGGGGGGGTGTTGGGGGGGGTTGGGGGGGGGGGTGGATGGGGGGAAGATTCTTGGGGAGGGGGGGGAGGGGAGGGGGTTGGTATTTGGGGGGGGGGGTGGAGGGGGGGGGGGGGGTTTGGGGGGGGGAAGAGGGGGGTGGGGGGGGGGGTTGGGGGGCTTTGTAGGGGGGGGAGGTTGGATGGGGGGGAGGGGGTTGTTGGGTGGGGGGGCCCCGGTAGGGGTGGGGAAGACGATTGGGGGGGGAGGCTCGGTGGTTGGAGGGAGGCTCGGGTGGGGGGTGAGGACCTGGTAGTGGGTGGGGGGGGTTCTGGTCGGGGTGGGGGAGGCTCCTGGTGGGGGTGGGGAGCTTGGTCGTGGTAGGGGGGGCTCTGTGGTGGGGGGGAGGCTCGGGTAGTGGGTGGGGGGACTCGGGGGAGGGAGGGAGGCACAGGTTGTTGGGTGGGGGTAGCCCAAAGGGGGGGTGAGGGGAACAATTCATATGAACTTACACAATATTTGTTCCACAGTCTTCAATACACACATCATTTTTTGTTTCCCATGTACATCATGATCGAATGGGTATGCTGCACCCATTTGTACCCTCACCACCTACACACCAGTTTTTCCCCCTACCCCTTGGGGTGGGGGGGCGTTAACATTAATCATTATCCCCCATTTTTTTTTTCCAAAAATTTTCCCTAATCATTTCCCAAACATCAACGCGTAATCATTTCTAATTAAGGAAGCATGACGCAAGGGGCTGGTACGACACACAGTGTAGGCTTTATCTCCCCCACCCCCCGGGGTCTTCCTCGCTACCCCCACCCACAACCTTTACAAACTCACAACACTTCCACATTTAATTTAAACGGTGCACTGAAATGTCTTCTCCGCACTGGAATCTTCCCCAAATATTTACACGCCCCTGTTCAGTCTTGACCTGGTCAGCCTCCTTTACAGGAGTTAAATTGAAAAACGCGCACTACCCCCACGTCTTGCCATGGGAGCATGGCAATATATAATAATATTTTTAATTTTTTATTAACCACTGGCCATTCCCACCAAGGCAGGGTGACCGGAAAAAAAAAAACTTTCACCATCATTCACTCCATCACTGTCTTGCCAGAAGGGTGCTTTACACTACAGTTTTTAAAACTGCAACATTAACACCCCTCCTTCAGAGTGCAGGCACTGTATTTCCCATCTCCAAGACTCGAGTCCGGCCTGCCGGTTTCCCTGAATCCCTTCATAAATGTTACTTTGCTCACACTCCAACAGCACGTCAAGTATTAAAAACAATTTGTCTCCATTCACTCCTATCAAACACGCTCACGCATGCCTGCTGGAAGTCCAAGCCCCTCGCACACAAAACCTCCTTTACCCCCTCCCTCCAACCTTTCCTAGGCCGACCCCTACCCCGCCTTCCTTCCACTACAGACTGATACACTCTTGAAGTCATTCTGTTTCGCTCCATTCCCTCTACATGTCCGAACCACCTCAACAACCCTTCCTCAGCCCTCTGGACAACAGTTTTGGTAATCCCGCACCTCCTCCTAACTTCCAAACTACGAATATTCTCTGCATTATATTCACACCACACATTGCCCTCAGACATGACATCTCCACTGCATCCAGCATTCTCCTCGCTGCAACATTCATCACCCATGCTTCACACCCATATAAGAGCGTTGGTAAAACTATACTCTTATACATTCCCCTCTTTGCCTCCAAGGACAAAGTTCTTTGTCTCCACAGACTCCTAAGTGCACCGCTCACCCTTTTCCCCTCATCAATTCTATGATTCACCTCATCTTTCATAGACCCATCCGCTGACACGTCCACTACCAAATATCTGAATACATTTACCTCCTCCATACTCTCTCCCTCCAATCTGATATCCAATCTTTAATCACCTAATCTTTTTGTTATCCTCATAACCTTACTCTTTCCTGTATTCGCTTTTAATTTTCTTCTTTTGCATACCCTACCAAATTCATCCACCAACCTCTGCAACTTCTCTTCAGAATCTTCCAAGAGCACAGTGTCATCAGCAAAGAGCAACTGTGACAACTCCCACTTTATATGTGATTCTTTATCCTTTAACTCCACGCGTCTTGCCAAGACCCTCGCATTTACTTCTCTTACAACCCCATCTATAAATATATTAAACAACCACGGTGACATCACACATCCTTGCCTAAGGCCTACTTTTACTGGGAAATAATCTCCCTCTTTCCTACATACTCTAGCTTGAGCCTCACTGTCCTCGTAAAAACTCTTCACTACTTTAAGTAACCTACTTCCTACACCATACATCTGCAGCATCTGCCACATTGCCCCCCTATCCACCCTGTCATACGCCTTTTCCAAATCCATAAATGCCACAAAAACCTCTTTAGCCTTATCTAAATACTGTTCACTTATATATTTCACTGTAAACACCTGGTCCACACACGCCCTACCTTTCCTAAAGCCTCCTTGTTCATCTGCTATCCTATTCTCCGTCTTACTCTTAATTCTTTCAATAATAACTCTACCATACAGTTCACCAGGTATACTCAACAGACTTATCCCCCTATAATTTTTGCACTCTCTTTTGTCCCCTTTGCCTTTATACAAAGGAACTATGCATGCTCTCTGCCAATCCCTAGGTACCGTACCCTCTTCCATACATTTATTAAATAATTGCACCAACCACTCCAAAACTATATCCCCACCTGCTTTTAACATTTCTGTCTTCATCCCATCAATCCCGGCTGCCTTACCCCCTTTCATTTTACCTACTGCCTCACGAACTTTCCCCACACTCACAACTGGCTCTTCCTCACTCCTACAAGATGTTATTCCTCCTTGCCCTATACACGAAATCACAGCTTCCCTATCTTCATCAACATTTAACAATTCCTCAAAATTTTTCCCTCCATCTTCCCAGTACCTCTAACTCTCCATTTAATAACTCTCCTCTCCTATTTTTAACTGACAAATCCATTTGTCCTCTAGGCTTCCTTAACTTGTTAATCTCACTCCAAAACTTTTTCTTATTTTCAACAAAATTTGTTGATAACATCTCACCCACTCTCTCATTTGCTCTCTTTTTACATTGCTTCACCACTCTCTTAACCTCTCTCTTTTTCTCCATATACTCTTCCCTCCTTGCATCACTTCTACTTTGTAAAAACTTCTCATATGCTAACTTTTTCTCCCTTATTACTCTCTTTACATCGTCATTCCACCAATCGCTCCTCTTCCCACCCGCACCCACTTTCCTGTAACCACAAACTTCTGCTGGACACTCTAACACTACATTTTTAAACCTACCCCATACCTCTTCGACCCCATTGCCTAGCTCTCATTAGCCCATCTATCCTCCAATAGCGGTTTATATCTTACCCTAACTGCCTTGTCTTTTAGTTTATAAACCTTCACCTCTCTCTTCCCTGATGCTTCTATTCTCCTTGTATCCCATCTACCTTTTACTCTCAGTGTAGCTACAACTAAAAAGTGATCTGATATATCTGTGGCCCCTCTATAAACATGTACATCCTGAAGTCTACTCAACAGTCTTTTATCTACCAATACATAATCCAACAAACTACTGTCGTTTCGCCCTACATCATATCTTGTATACTTATCCTCTTTTTCTTAAAATATGTATTACCTATAACTAAACCCCTTTCTATACAAAGTTCAATCAAAGGGCTCCCATTATTATTTACACTTGGCACCCCAAACTTACCTACCACACCCTCTTAAAGTTTTTCCTACTTTAGCATTCAGGTCCCCTACCACAATTACTCTCTCACTTGGTTCAAAGGTTCCTTTACATTCACTTAACGTCTCCCAAAATCTCTCTCTCTCCTCTACATTCCTCTCTTCTCCAGGTGCATACTCGCTTATTATGACCCACTTTTCGCATCCAACCTTTACTTTAATCCACATAATCCTTGAATTTACATATTCATGTTCTCTTTTCTCCTTCCATAACTGATCCTTCAACATTACTGCTACCCCTTCCATAGCTCTAACTCTCTCAGATACTCCAGATTTAATCCCATTTATTTCCCCCCACCGAAACTTCCCTACCCCCTTCTGCTTTGTTTCGCTTAGGGCCAGGACATCCAACTTCTTTTCATTCATAACATCAGCAATCATCTGTTTCTTGTCATCCTCACTACATCCACTATATATCCATATATCCATATATATATATATAATATATATATATATATATATATATATATATATATATATATATATATATATATAAAATATATATATATATATTATATATATATATATATATATATATATATTATATTTTAAATATATATATATATATATATATATATATATAAAATGGGTAGAATAGTTTGTGGGTGAGTTGTGCAAAGGACCTATCCAAGTTGGGTCGGCGCGCGTCAGGTGTTTAACCGTTGTGGGATCTGATAGTGAGGTGCTGGCCAGACCCCTTATATAGCTTCCTTGGATGCTTTACTTTCATAGTTCCTTGATAATGTGAGTAGTCACGAAAGCGCTTGGAATTTCTCTATTCTTTCAGAGTGGTTGTTTTGCATATTCTGAAATCACCTGTTTACTGTGATCTTATTGCATATAATATATATATATATATATATATATATAATATATATATTTTATATATATATATATATAATTTGTGTGTGTGTGTGCTGAATAGGTACAATTGGTCAATTAGCATGAACTCATTTAAAATTAAGTCCTTTCTAAAATGTTCTCTTATATTTTTAAATATATATTTTCTCATTTATGTTAATGTAAAAATTAATAATTTTGTACCAAAAGAACCTTAGAAAACTTACCTAGCCTTATTATAACAAGCGCAATTTTATTTAGTCTAATCCAGCTAAATATATTTTAGATAAGGTAACAGCAACCTCCCTTCCCACATCAAGGGTAACAGCAACCTCCCTTATTATTATTATTATTATTATTAAAGATTTGCCGGTATTCTCCCGGCCCGGGCCTTTTCCAAGTAGTGCCTCGGCCTTGGCTCCCTGTCTTGGGAGTGTCTGAGACCTAAGTCTCCCATGGGAGGAGGTACAAGTACCCCCTCATCTTTGGGACCAATTGTCCCTTCTCTGGTCTGCCATCCCCGCCCCAAGGGGGATAATGGGAATGACAGTCTTGTGAGCTGTAAGCTCGGGCTCAGGCACCTACCCTACCCTAGAAGGGTTAGGCATGGTGTCGATGAGCAACCTCCCTTTATTATTATTATTAAAGATTCGCCGGTATTCTCTCGGCCCGGGCCTTTTTCAAGTTGTGGCCCGGCCTTGGCTCCCTCTTTAGGGAGTATCTTAGACCTAAGTCTCCCATGGGAGGAGGCACAAGTACCTCCTCATCTTTGGGACCAATTGTCCCCAGGCCTAGCCACAAGCTAGGCCTCTCTGGTCTGCCATCCCCGCCCCAAGGGGGCTAATGGGAATGACAGTCTTGTGAGCTACAAGCTCTGGCTCAGGCACCTACCCTACCCTAGAAGGGCTGGGCATGGTGTCGATGAGCAATCTCCCTTTCCACATCAAGGGTAACAGCAACAGGTCTCACTAAATTTCTCTATAAGCAGAATAAATATGCAATTTATCAACATTTCTCTATTCATTGACCCAAAATTAGTAAAGAATGACTAGTTTTATTTCCTCTGCATTTAGTTGTAATCCGATGTTAATGGTCACTAATACCTGTAGCTGTCATCAGGTAACTTGATTCTCTTCATCTAAATCGTTTTCGGGGTAATATTGGTCAACTGATGAATATAGGTCAATTCTAATACAAAGAGTTTGGTCTAAATCAAGTAAAAATGATTACTTCTGGTGCAGGTTGTGAGGTAACTGGTTGTGGATATAAGATAATTAGGATAATTTGCTTGTAATAATGGTAGAATTACCGACAAAATTTTAGGTAAATGGACACAGATGTAACTAATGTGACATTTTATTGCGGCAATGTTTCGGCTTTGTCAATCCGTGACAGCTTGACAAAGCTCCTGGAGAGCGAAATGTTCCTACAATAAAATGTCACATCAGTTGTATCTGTGTGCATTTACCTGACAACTTCACAGAAAAATTTTGGGCACGTTAGTTGATATCGATTCACAATATCAATAGACAACTGGGTCAGACAAAAATAATTCATCGGCTAATAACAAGTGGGAACATTACAAACCATACAGATTGTGGTAAAATGGACAGGTCACCGGGGCGGTTAAAAAGTAACGGGTAAAGAAATATCGAAATTTTAAAACTAAAATGACATATTAAAAATGCCTGCTGCAGATGACGTGTAATTAAATGAGGCAAAATAGATAACCAAAGGGGGCGACAAAAAACGTTGCAGATTGATAGATATCTTGTAATATTAACAAGTAAAGCAGGTTATATTTTTAAACCCTTTTTCTTAACTTATTTTTTAACATTATTTTATCATAAGTTTTAAGAAAAGAGAAAAAAAAAAACAGTAAGGAATAAGAAAAATTAACAGGAACAACCAAACACACTAAACTTTGTTTCTGATTTTATTTTTTTTTCTTTATTTTTGGAAATTTGGAAAAAGAAAAGCTCGCCTCCGTATTTAACACACTTTGTTTTCACACTTACGTGGAACTGATTCTGATCTCCCTGTGTGAAGGTCACTGTTAATGACCAAGACTTCCCCTTTCATGATTTTTTTCATCAGCTGAGGTTTTTTTGTATGTCTAAGACGATTAGGTTACTAAAATTCGCTTTTCCTTCATCTGAAAAAGGAAAAGGTGATGACTATTAGTTTGGTCTGTGCGGGTTGTTTTATAAAATTAATTTGGCTTGACTTAGTACCACCTTTGGATTTTTATCAAGATGCTCAGGCTTTACTGCCTCTTGGGTTTATGCTGCAAACTTCTTTGTCCTAAACAGTTTTGCACAAATCTCTGAATATTTTAGGAGTAAAACTGGACACTGTTCTTTCCTTAAACTTACTAGAAAGCTGCTGAAATAATTGACATAGTTTATGTGTTGAAGTCTCTGTTGTAAAGAGGGGAACTTCTTATTATCTGCTAGAGGTCCTAATCTTTCCCACTGGTTATTCGTTTTTCTTCAATCAATTCTTCTTCAAGGAAGTTTGTCCTGTGTTTCATTGGTTGTCTTGCTTTGTTACATTTCTCGGGAAACTTTTTTTTCCTTAGTTTCTCTTCAGTTTTTTTCTCCTTATTTCGTGTCCGATTTACTTATTTTCTTCTTGTTGCTGCCTTCCCAGTGTGTGTTCTTGTTTGATACCTTCTTCACTCTAAATTTCTTACTTCTTTTTTCTTTTTTTCCCCTTTTCTCGGTATATCTCTTTTTGGGTGGCCTTCCGTTCTCTAACAATTTTCTTTGCGAGTCCTTGGGGTATATTCTTTTTTATTTCCTGCTTTCATGTTTTTTTTTCTTTCAGTGCCTTTGTAAAGCCGCCCTGGTGTTTTCCTTCTTGTTTTCTCCATTTCTTTTCCCTGTCTTATTATTCCACGTTTTCTTTAATTTTTTACTGGTCCATAAGTACTTCAGGTGAACAAGGCTGCCCATAGGTACTCAGGTGAACAAAGGCTGGTTCTTTTAGGACCAGGTGAACAAAGGCTGTTCCATAGTACTCGGGGTGAACAAAGGCTGGTCCATAGGTTGGCCCATTGGGTATCAGGTGAACAAAGGCTGGCCCATAGGTACTCAGGTGAACAAAGGCTGGTCCATAGGTACTCAGGTGAACAAAGGCTGGTCCATAGGTATTTTTGGGTTACTGCTCCTGGTAATCAACATAGGAACAGGCTAATTTATTTTTGCTTCTTTTTCCCTTTAAATTATCAGAATAAATTTATTGTTAATTAAATTTTCAATTATTCCATTTTTCTGGGTATCTGAGGTTGATTTTAGCAATATTTGTTTGCATAAAAATGTTTTTTGCAATACTTATTCGCACAAGATCCTTTTATTTTTAGTCCAAACCTGGGCCAAATTTGGGCTTATTCTGTACCATACATAAGATAACTGAGCTTGAAGAAAGGTAATTCATAACTTGAGTTTCTTGGACGTATTTGTGGTCATCAATGTTTCCCTGACAAATAAATCAACCATTCAGGATTAATTTCTAAAATATGATTGTACTTGATCAAACATAAAAATTTCTTACAGTAACAAAAAAGGGTAATCACAACAATATTCAGCCTGGTGACCGGGTTTTAGAGCACACAAGATCGCATGGTGACCAGTTAGAGCGGGCAACAAAGTCAGCTTTGTGACCAGGTTAGAGCAGCACAAGAGTCAGCTTTGGTGACCAGGTTAGAGCACAACAAGAGTCAGCATGGTGACCAGTTTAGAGCACAACAATCAGCATGTGACCCAGGTTAGAGCACAACAAGAGTCGCATGGTGACCAGGTTAGAGCAGAAAAAGATCAGCATGGTGACCAGGTTAGAGCACAAAAAGGGTCAGCATGGTGACCAGGTTAGACCCAACAAGGGTCGCATGGTGACCAGGTTTTAAAAACAGCAAAAAGGGTCCAAAATGGTGACCAGGTTAAACCAGAAACAAGAGTCAGCATGGTGACCAGGTTAGACCCTGGCAACATGATCCATGGTGACCAGGTTAAACCACAACAAGGGTCAGCAGGGGTTGACCGGGTTAAAAAAGCAACAAGTCAGCATGGTGACCGGGTTTAAACCAGCAACAAGAGTCAGCATGGTGACCAGGTTAAACCACAACAAAGTCAGCATGGTACCAGTTAAACCATCAACAAGAGTCACATGGTGACCAGGTTAACGCAACAAGAGTCAGCATGGTGACCAGGTTTAAACCAGCAACAAGAGCCCAGCATGGGACCAGGTTAAACCAGCAACAAAGTCACATGGTGACCAGGTTAACCAGCAACAGGAGTCGCATGTTGACCGGGTTAAACCAGCAAAAGAGTCACTTTGTGACCAGGTTAAACCACAACAAGATCCGCATGTGACCGGGTTAAACCATCAAACAAGATCAGCATGGTGACCAGGTAAAACCACAACAAGAGTCAGCATGGTGACCGGGTTAAACCAGCAACAAGAGTCAGCATGGTGACCAGGTTAAACCAGCAACAAGAGTCAGCATGGTGACCAGGTTAAACCAGCAAAAAAGAGTAGCATGGTACCAGGTTAAACCAGCAACAAGAGTCAGCATGGTGCCCCAGGTTAAACCACAACAAGAGTCAGCATGGTGACCAGGTTAAACCAGCAACAAGAGTCAGCATGGTGACCAGGTTAAACCAGCAACAAGAGTCAGCATGGTGACCAGTTAAACCACAACAAGAGTCAGCAGGGTTTGCCAGGTTAAACCAGCAACAAGAGTCAGCATGGGACCGGGTTAAACCAGCAACAAGAGTCAGCATGGTGACCAGTTAAACCAGCAACAAGAGTCAGATGGTGACCAGGTTAAACCAGCAACAAGAGTCAGCATGGTGACCAGGTTAAACCAGCAACCAAGAGTCAGCATGGTGACCAGGTTAAACCAGCAACAAGAGCCCAGCATGGTGACCAGGTTAAACCAGCAACAAGAGTCAGCATGGTGACCAGGTTAAACCAGCAACAAGAGTCAGCATGGTGACCAGGTTAAACCACTACAAGAGTCAGCATGGTGACCAGGTTAAACCAGCAACAAGGGTCAGCATGGTGACCAGGTTAAAAAAGCAACAAGTCAGCATGGTGACCAGGTTAAACCAGCAACAAGAGTCAGCATGGTGACCAGGTTAAACCAGCAACAAGAGTCAGCATGGTGACCAGGTTAAACCAGCAACAAGAGTCAGCTGGTGCCCAGGTTAAACCAGCAACAAGAGTCAGCATGGTGACCGGGTTAAACCAGCAACAAGAGTCAGCATGGTGACCAGGTTAAACCAGCAACAAGAGTCAGCATGGTGACCAGGTTAAACCAGCAACAAGAGTCAGCATGGTGACCAGGTTAAAACCAGCACAAGAGTCAGCATGGTGACCAGGTTAAACCGCAACAAGAGTCAGCATGGTGACCAGGTTAAAATCCAGAAAGTAAGAACAGCATGGTGCCAGGTTAATCCAGCAACAAGATCAGCATGGTGACCAGGTTATCCAGCAATAAGAGTCGGGATGATGACCAGGTTAAAATCAGCAAAAAGTCAGCATGGTGACCAGGTTAATCCAGCAACAAGATTCAGAAATGGTGACCAGGTTAAACCAGCAGTAAAGAATCAGCATGGTGACCAGGTTAACTAGCAACAAGAGTCAGCATGGTGACCGGGTTAATCCAGCAACAAGAGTCAGCATGGTGACCAGGTTTAAAATCCAGCTAAAGAATCAGCTTTGTGTGCCCCAGGTTAATCCTAGCAACAAGAGTCAGCATGGTGACCAGGTTTAATCCAGCAATAAGAGTCAGCATGATGCCCAGGTTAGATCAGCAAAGAGTCACATGGTGACCAGGTAATCCAGCAATAAGATCAGCATGGTGACCAGGTTAAATCCAGCAATAAGAATCAGCATGGTGACCAGGTTAGAGCGCAACATGATCAGCATGGTGACCAGGTTAAATCATCAACAAGAGTCAGCATGGTGACCAGGTTAGATTATCGACCGTCAAGGTGATCAGGTCACCAGTCAAGTCTCCTCGGGACAGTTCTAGCTTGTATACTTTTTCCTTTTAAATTTAAATTTTTATTATTAAATACAAAATATGTTCTGAACCGACCTCATATTAATTCAAATTATTATTATAAATAATCATGATACAATTCAACTCACTTTGAAAGGTATAATTTTATTATTGATCATCAAGACTGCATAAGATCCTTCTTACAGTTCAACACTAAACTCTGACTTAAGTTCCGGAAGAAGCATTACAAAAAAAAAACTGCATAATATTTCTTTATCAACAGAGCACCTGAGGAGGACATGACCTCCAGAAGAAAGTGTGACATGATCTCCCGGAGAAAGGGTTTTGAGTGACATGACCTCCAGAAGAAAGTTGTGAGTGACATGACCTCCAGAAGAAAGTTGTGAGTGACATGACCTCCAGAAGAAAGTTGTGAGTGACATGACCTCCAGAAGAAAGTTGTGAGTGACGTGACCTCCAGAAGAAAGTTTGTGAGTGACATGACCTCCAAAGAAAGTTGTGAGTGACATGACCTCCAAAAAAGTTGAGTGACATGACCCCCAGAAGAAAGTTTAGTGACATGAACCCCAAAGAAAGTTGTGAGTGACATGACCTCCAGAAGAAAGTTGTGAGTGACATGACCTCCAGAAGAAAGTTGTGAGTGACATGACCTCCAGAAGAAAGTTGAGTGACATGACCTCCAGAACGTAGTGAGTGACATGACCTCCAGAAGAAAGTTTGAGTGACATGACCTCCAGAAGAAAGCTGTGAGTGACATGACCTCCAGAAGAAAGCTGTGAGTGACATGACCTCCAGAAGAAAGTTTTGAGTGACGTGACCTCCAGAAAGTTGAGTGACATGACCTCCAAAAGAAGTTGTGACATGACTTCTAGAAGAAAGTTGAGTGACATGACCTCCAGAAGAAAGTTGTGAGTGACATGACCTCTAGAAGAAAGTTGAGTGACATGACCTCCAGAACGTAGTGAGTGACATGACCTCCAGAAGAAAGTTGAGTGACATGACCTCCAGAAGAAAGCCGTGAGTGACAAACCTCCAGAAGAAAGTTGAGTGACATGACCTCCAGAAGAAAGTTGTGAGTGACATGACCTCCAGAAGAAAGTTGTGAGCGTTAGTGGGGATTAAGGAGAATTTTAATAAGTATATAGTTGTAGGTAGCAATATTCAGCAGTGGGATACCAGAGGTATAGTAACAGTGGGATACCAAAGGGATAGTAACAGTGGGATACCAGAGGGATAGTAACAGTGGGATACCAGAGGGATAGTAACAGTGGGATACCAAGGGATAGTAACAGTGTGGGGGTACCAGAGGATAGTAACAGTGGGATACCAAAAGGGATAGTAACAGGGGATACCCCGAGGGATAGTAACAGTGGGATACCGGAGGGATAGTAAAAAGTGGGGTACCGGGGGGATAGTAACAGTGGGATACCAGAGGGGTAGTAAACAGTGGGGTACCAGAGTGTAAGTAACAGTGGGAAATAACCCAAAAGGGATAGTAAGAGTGACACAGAGGTACGTACTAACTCTACTGGAAAGTTAACGAACTAGGAAGGTAGACATGCACCATATAGTACGCATACACCATCATGCATGCTTGCGTTCGCGCGCGCGCGCACACACACACACACACACACACACTGGGCCAGGAGCTGAGTCTTGACCCCTGCAACCACAAATAGATAAGTACACTCATTTATATCGCTCACATTAATACCATACAAGAAAACACACCGTTATTTCCTCTCATTCTGACACGAGTACAAACACTAATACACATGGACGCACATTTCACCTCAAACACCGTAAACACGCAAATAAATACACATACAAATGTGCACATTCTTATGAGCTTATCTGCAATCTTCAACACTGTTGTTAAAATTAATTAATATAGTTAATGTATCGGAATTAAACATATTCTTGTGTTAGTTAACATAGGACTGAAGATATTATTAGAGAAAGATGAGAATATGTAAAGAAGTGACAGATATGAGACGCATGAGGATAATGCAAAGATATTTTATGAATCTTGTGAATGATGAAGTTTAACTATAAATAATTATTTAGTAATCGAGTAATTCTCTCTCAAATTCACGTATACACTTCTCTCCTCTCTACTATAAAGTAAAAAAGAAATGCCACCATAGACGCAAAACAAAACAAAAAACTTTGTGCATGAAAATAATAACTGTCAACTCGAATGTCTTGGATTCTCGACAAAAGAATTAGTGATGGTTCCTGTAGTCTGGTAAGTACAAATATTTATTAATGTTTCCGATACTACTTTATATTGTGATGTATTGTGAAGTGTGGATGTTATAGTACATTATTTTGTGTTGTGATGTTCGTATGTTAGAATTATGTTATACCTGGAATATGAGCAGAATCGTAAATGCTGTTTCAGTAACCAGTCCTGATGAAACGAACGTTGTCTTCTAATATACGATTTTAAGCCTTATCTTTTATATATCAAGATTCACGAGAGTGTCTTCATTGTTTTATCTACAAGTGTTTAAAATTACTTCCTTCTTCGTATATTCATATCTTTCAAAGTGAATATCTAGAGAATGCTGAAAACATCTGACTAAATCACTCACTCACTTTTTCTCATCTTCTCTTAACTCACTTTCTCATTAATGACAGAAAATTTTTTTCACCACACACATCACTTCTCTAACCTCCTCTGTATTAAGAGAGAACATTCATCACTACACACATCATCACTTCTCTCACCTCCTCTATAAATGACAAAAGAACATTCACACCACACAAAATAACTCCTTTCTGGAATGAAAATATAAATCATTATTTGAGAAACTTATCTGGTACAAAAAGACTTGTGTGGCTGTTGCCCACCTTGTATTCCAAGCTTTGTAAGATGAGGGAAAGGGAAAGGATGGTACGATGACTAAAAGAAAAAGATGGTGGGGTATGAGGTGTGTAATAAAGGTAAGTGACCAAACCATTTGTGCACTTTTAATACATGTGTGTGTATTGTCCCTAAGAAATCAATTTTCAATGACTGGAGTATAACACTTACCCTCTTCCACACAGTTATAAAAATGATAACTTAACATTTTCTGGTTGGGGGATAGAATGCAGGTCGTTGTTGGAAATGACGATGGTAAGCCTTTAGAGGCGATTGTTACTAAATCGAGATACTTTCCGACTCACCCGCTCAAGTTGTGTCCTGCCCTAGTAGGTTTGCAATGTTTTAATGTTAGATGAAAAGTTAAATTAGTCACCATTTAAATTGGGGAGTTTTAATCCTTATTAGACAAAAAAGGTTTCCGGTTTACCCCATTCATCTAATACTGGGTCACCAGATCATTTTTGGCCTCCGGAATTAAATTGTGGATGAATCGGGCGCACTCTTTGTTGGAGGGTCAAACTTTGTTGAGGTCCATCTTTGTTGGAGGGGCATTTTTTGTTGGAGGGTCATTCTTTGTTGGAGGGTCATTCTTGGGTTCTGTGGGGAGTGTTTGAATGATTTAGTTGGTGGTGCTTTTTGTTTGTGGAGGTATTTCTCTCTGGTAAATAGAGTTTTTTGCATGTCGATAGTTTTCTTCAATAGTTTACAAGCCTTACATTTATTGCATCTATCTCCTATTTGGTGTGTAGATCTTCCCTCCGATTCTGTCCCTCCTGGTGCCTGTGATAAAGGGAGTTTCTCTATCTGGGACTTTTTGTAGCGTAACATGTTGATTTAGTTGTAAATGACATAGGTACAAAGGATATTCTTGTGCTGGGTTTCTTAAGTGGGAAGGGGCTTGATTAAACCTTATAGTTTACTGAGGTACTTTTGGCTAATTTCCCATGATCCTAGACTTGCTGGGGTTTTCTGAGGCAAAAGGGTACCTCTGTTGGAGATACCCCCCCTCCTCTTGTCTTATAGTTATTTCAAACATTCGATGGTGCTGATGAGGTTTTTATCTGGGTTGGCCGTGATTCTTATATTCCTCTTCCAAATTTGCTGTTCTTCTAGTTCCATATTTAAAATTTTTTCATTACTCTCGCATGCTTTTGTTTCCTCCTGTTACGGGGTGGGTGAACTACTAGATAATTCCCGGAAATTAGGTGATGACAGTTTCATTGAACTCTGGTTGAGAGAGATAAGGATGATTCTTCTTTGTGATTAGAAGTTGTATATGAATCTGAAAAATCCAGTTGTGGTCAGGAAGGTCGACATGTTAAATATATTTGAGTCCGTCGTGCCACAGGCTGTCAAAGCTTTTTTAAAACCCTGGTTGCAATAAGAACAAGGTTGCCCTGTTTCCTCAAGGGGTCCGCAGCATCGAGATGATACTGATACTTGTTGTGGTCCCTGTGGGTCGCGAGTCCAACTGTTTTTCAGTGAAGAGCTGATGACTCCATGTTATATTTAATTATGTTGGAAATGATTTCTCAAGGACTTTACCAGTTTACTTCAAGTAATAGAAAAGGTTTATGTTTGTCTTGCTGGTTTTGCAATGAATATCATCCTTGCGTCTAAGTTTTCACGGAAAGTGTTTCCGAGGCCAGACAGCATTCAAGGATATTTTCCAGAAACATTTTGCAATTTCTGGTAATAACTTTAAATTGTTCACTGTATACCCGAGGGCCCAGGGCTTTAATTACTCATTTCTGCCTAGACTGACTCATCCCCCGAGTGTGATTGGTTCATCTTCAAGGGTAGATGTATCACTTAGTGGTAATGATTGGAGGTCATCTTGGTTGTCTCTCCATTCGTTGACCCACTAGTAATAGTTATTAATAAATGTTCTATTATCATTGTGTGAGAGAATTTTTCTCCCGCAACATCACCCATCAGACTGGGTTTATCTTGTGGGTTCATCAACTTTGATATGAACTTCCTCATCATCGTCATCGGTGAAGGATTGTATTAGATGTGTAGCCTTGTTCTTTGCCCCCAGAAGCTGGCGGATCTTGCTCCAGAACTTTTCACTTTGGTTTTTGTATTGATTAGCTTGAACCAAGAATTCCCTAATTACTTCTGTGTTTTTGGGGATTTGGGTAATTTATTCTCTTCTCAACCTCTGCAGTATAGCCCCGGTGCGCTGTCTCGTTTGTTGGTGCCTTATACACTCTGCTTGATCATTTTTCATGCAGTCACTAATTTCCGTGGTTGGTTTATGTTGCTGATAGAGCTTTGATGTATTTGGCAACTTGCATGAGTGGCCTGTATGATTCTTTCATGGAATGAGCTAATTGCCTCGTCAGTTGCAGTTGAAGGCTGGTTCTCAAGCGAAACAGTAAGGTAGTCCCTGAAGGGGTCAAATCCCATAGTTTTTAGGTTGGGTTTCGGAGGAGTGGGTATTCTAAATGGCGATGCCTGAAGTGTTATTATAACAGGGATGTGGTTTGATTCTACGTTTCCACTAGGGAGGACTCTGCAATGGTATAGGTGACAGACCCTGTTGGTCAAGACTATATCAGATGTCCCAGGATGAGAGCCTACATATGACTTAAAGAATGGTGCCTTGGAATGCTGGATTTCTTGCTGTAATTATATTTAATAGTTGTTTTCCCTTTTGGTTACCTAGCGGATTGTCGGCGCTACAGTTGAAGAGTGCCGGGTATTTTAAAGGTCCATTAGCCTTTTTAAAGGGTCCATTAGCCTGTAAATACTCGACTTCTTTATTTATGAACCGATGACGTTCATTTAAAAGGTCACTCTCGATTTTTCGACAGTAGAGTAACCACGCATCTTCATATGTTGGTCTGCTATGGCAGCTGTCACATTCAGAAGGATGATATCAGGATTGTAATTTTGTCGTTCGACTTCAAGAAGATAGCGGTTGTTAAAGAAATGTTGAATATTAATTTGTAAAATTGTAATCCCCATTATTTCGTAATTTTTTTGTTTTTGCTGCGTACAGAGTTGTTTCTGAGATTATAGCTGCAAGGTGTGTGCAAGCTCTCCCTACTCGACTCATCAAGGTTTACTGTGTACCGGATATTTCATCTTCCTCACTGCTACTGGTGATATTAATTGATGCGTCAGATTCATCATCTGACAACTGTGCCATGTCATTCACAGACTCAGTCGGCATATTCACAACACTTCCTATAGGAGACAGTGGGAGCTCCATGTGGAAAAGTTTAAGTCCACTTGGGGTATCATTGGAAACTACTAGTACTTTTGGCTCAGCTTCTACAGCGGTAGATTGTGCATCAATGTCTGGTGCAAGTTCAGGGGCAGTTATTAACTCACTGGTCTGAGTTGTTGTTTCAACTGGGTCTTCCATTACGGCTGTACCTTGATTGTATGATGAGGTTTGATTATGTGTGGTTAAGGAGGAGGGCACATACTTCCTGTCTTGAGGGGATTGGTTCATTATTGAGTTCACATTATTTGGCACTCGTTTAACATCTCCCCAAATATCTCTCTCTCCTCTACACTCCTCTCTTCTCCAGGAGCATACACACTTATTAGCTCCCACTTTTCGCATCCAATCCTTATTTTAATCCACATAATCCTTGATTTTATACATTTATATTCCTTCTTCTCCTTCCGCAACTCATCCTTCAACAATTTTGCTACCCCTTCCTTAGCTCTCTCTCAGATACTCGTGACTTAATCTCATTTATTTTACCCCACTGCAACTCACTTGCCCCCTTGTTTCGCTTGAAGCTAGAGCATCCAACTTCTTTTCATTCATAACATCAGCAATCATCTCTTTCTTATCATACGCACTACATCCACGCACATTTGAGCACCCAAATTTTATATATTATTATATATATATATATATATTATATATATATATATATAATATATATATATATATATATATATATATATATAATATATAATATATATATGCAAAACAACCGCTGTGAAAGAGTAGTGAAATTCCAAGCGCTTTCGTGACTACTCACATTGTCAAAGAACTATGAAAGTGATACATCAAAGGAAGGCAATTAAAGGGCTTAGACTACACTTCATAGTCAACCCCCACAACAAAGAAACACCTGACGCGCGACAATACAGGACTCATAAGAAAAGAGGAACACTGGGTGTGGTTATGTCCGAAGACTTCACCTTCAAGGACCACTAACAATGCCACTATCACATCTGCGAGGAAACTGATAGGATGGATACTGAGAACATTCAAGACATGAAATGCCAAGCCAATGATGATCTTTTAAAATCACTTATTCTCTCTAGGCTGGGATGCTGCTGTACATTAACATCCCATTCAAGGCAGGTGAAATTGCAGAAGTAGAGAATGTACAGAGAATCTTTACTGCACATATAAGTTCCATCAAACACCTCAACTACTTGGAGTCGCCTGGAAGCACTTGACTTGTACTCACTGGAGCACAGGCGAGAGAGATATATCATAATCTACACCTGGAAGATTCTGGAGGGACTGGTTCCTAATATGTACACAGCAATCACTCCATACGAAAGCAAAAGACTTGGCAGGCGATGCAACATACCCCCAGTGAAAAGTAGGGGTGTCACTGGTACACTAAGAGAAAACGCAATAAGTGTCCGGGGTCCAGGACTGTTCAAAGCCTCCCACCAGCAATAAGGGGTATCACCGGTAGACCCCTGGTTGTCTTCAAGAGGGAGCTGGACAGATACCTAAAGACGGTGCCGGATCAGCCGGGCTGTGGTTCGTACGTCGGATTGCGTGCGGCCAGCAGTAAAAGCCTCGTTGATCAGGCCCTGCTCCACCGGGAGGCCTGGTCTTGGACCGGGCCGCGGGGGCGCTGTTCCCCGGAATGCCCTCCAGGTAGACTCGGTAGATACTGAGCAAGTGAACCGTCATCTGAATAATCAGATCCAACTGCTGCAATTTTGTGGTATACCAATACAATCCACTATTACAACTAACTATTGACTGTCCATAATTCCTCCCTGGGTACTACCCTCAAATCTTAAGTCATTCACTCCTGAAAATGTTTTATGCCCCGTCTTTACTGTCATTACCTGGTACTCTGCCTTTACTGTAATTACCTGGTACTCTGCCTTTACTGTCATTACCTGGTACTCTGCCTTTACTGTCATTACCTGGTACTCTACCTTTACTGTCATTACCTGGTACTCTGCCTTTACTGTCATTACCTGGTACTCTGCCTTTACCGTCATTACCTGGTACTCTGCCTTTACCGTCATTACCTGGTACTCTGCCTTTACCGTCATTACCTGGTACTCTGCCTTTACGTCATTACCTGGTACTCTGCCTTTACCGTCATTACCTGGTACTCTGCCTTTACCGTCATTACCTGGTACTCTGCCTTTGCTGTCATTACCTGGTACTCTACCTTTACTGTCATTACCTGGTACTCTGCCTTTACCGTCATTACCTGGTACTCTACCTTTACTGTCATTACCTGGTACTCTACCTTTACTGTAATTACTGGTACTCTACTTTACCGTCATTACCTGGTACTCTGCCTTTACTGTCATTACCTGGTACTCTACCTTTACTGTAATTACCTGGTACTCTGCCTTTACCGTCATTACCTGGTACTCTGCCTTTACTGTCATTACCTGGTACTCTACCTTTACTGTCATTACCTGGTACTCTGCCTTTACCGTCATTACCTGGTACTCTGCCTTTACCGTCATTACCTGGTACTCTGCCTTTACCGTCATTACCTGGTACTCTGCCTTTACCGTCATTACCTGGTACTCTGCCTTTACCGTCATTACCTGGTACTCTACCTTTACCGTCATTACCTGGTACTCTACCTTTACCGTCATTACCTGGTACTCTGCCTTTACGTCATGTACCTCTGGTTACCTCTGCCTTTACCGTCATTACCTGGTACTCTGCCTTTACCGTCATTACCTGGTACTCTGCCTTTACCGTCATTACCTGGTACTCTGCCTTACCGCATTACCTGGTACTCGCCTTTACCGTCATTACCTGGTACTCTGCCTTTACCGTCATTACCTGGTACTCTACCTTTACCGTTATTACCTGGTACTCTACCTTTACTGTCATTACCTGGTACTCTGCCTTTACCGTCATTACCTGGTACTCTGCCTTTACCGTCATTACCTGGTACTCTGCCTTTACCGTCATTACCTGGTACTCTGCCTTTACCGTCATTACCTGGTACTCTGCCTTTACTGTCATTACCTGGTACTCTGCCTTTACCGGCATTACCTGGTACTCTGCCTTTACCGTCATTACCTGGTACTCTGCCTTTACCGTCATTACCTGGTACTCTGCCTTTACCGTCATTACCTGTACTCTGCCTTTACCGTCATTACCTGGTACTCTGCCTTTACCGTCATTACCTGGTACTCTGCCTTTACCGTCATTACCTGGTACCTGCCTTTACCGTCATTACCGGTACTCTGCCTTTACGTCATTACCTGGTACTCTACCTTACCGTCATTACCTGGTACTCTACCTTTACTGTCATTACCTGGTACTCTGCCTTTACCGTCATTACCTGGTACTCTACCTTTACCGTCATTACCTGGTACTTCTGTCTGCCTGCCTTACCGTCATTACCTGGTATCTGCCTTTACCGTCATTACTGGTACTCTACCTTTACCTGTCATTACCTGGTACTCTCCCTTTACTGTCATTACCTGGTACTCTGCCTTTACCGTCATTACCTGGTACTCTGCCTTTACCGTCATTAACCTGTTTACCTGCCTTGTACCCGTCATTACCTGGTACTCTGCCTTTACTGTCATTACCTGGTACTCTGCCTTTACCGTCATTACCTGGTACTCTGCCTTTACCGTCATTACCTGGTACTCTGCCTTTACTGTCATTACCTGGTACTCTACCTTTACTGTCATTACCTGGTACTCTGCCTTTACCGTCATTACCTGGTACTCTGCCTTTTACCGTCATTTACCTTGGTACTCTGCCTTTACCGTCATTACCTGGTACTCTGGTAAAGTCAGCAACGCATCAATCTACCCTGAAGCTTCGCGGAGTAAGAAAATATATCGAAAAATATGGAAAATGAGTTTTACTTGCAGAAAAATAGTTTAAGAATCTGGCAACATTTTGGTGAAAAATCCCATTGTAGTGCGATGTTTGCCTACAGCAAATTATTGCTAATTAAACATGTTTTTGTATATACCAAGTAATATATCTCTGAACGTTAGGTGGATATTTTTTTTTATTTTTTTTTTTACCTTTATCATTCTAATGCACTAAATTTACTTCATCTGTACCTGATTACGTTGGTCGAGAGTATAGCACTAGGAGGAGAGTCCATTAGAGAGTCAGTAAAGGAATTTGCTTTCGTCAGGGTCCTGGTCATCGCCACACAAGTCTTAGTACATTACGCTGTTATAGTAATAAACTTCATCTGCCTATAACTATTATTACATAAATAATAGAGCGGACATAAGATAAATAAGAAAAATCATAATAAAGATAGCAAAATAATATTTGCCTGTGATCACTCACCATTTATCTCGCCTATGGAATTTGTACATGGGCAAAAAATTAATAAACCATCTTGACCACTAATACCAGCAAAAACTGCAGTCAGAATGATAACTGAATGTCCACTCCAGTGCAGTACATTTACCACCGATACAAAAGTTCAATCTATCAGAATAGAGAACATCAAAAATTCATTGTGCCTACTACACTCAAATATAAACCTTCCGCTTAAACGTCTCGTCACCAACCTTAACAGGACACACCACTATAACACAAGACCCAGACCACTCTCTGATGTTCGTCGTGTCAATCTCACACTATGTGAAAGCTCTATGCACATAAAGAACCCAAAAATTTGGAATTCATTACCAGTGAATACCAAAGGAACCCTGTCTCTACATGAATTCAAGACTCTTCTTAACAACCACCTCTCTCTAGAATTCCTGATTCTGTGAAACGTACATAATAATATGCAGCCTTTATGTACTTTTTCTTAAAACCCAACCAAACCTATCATAACCTAGACCAGTCGTAAAACTCTGTATGGTTAGGCTTTGTAACAATAGGTAAGATTATTCACTAACTCGCACTAGGATGCAGATTTACGAGAATGACAATGTTTGACAGACAGAACCCACCTAAGTAGGAGACAAGAACAAAAATATAGAAATGATGAAGAGGTTAATAGAGGAGACAAAAGCCAGGTTAAGTAACGAGTTTTCTTAAGTTTAGAGCACTTGACAGTTTAATGAGAATGGACATTTACAGAGAACCAGGACTAGGCTAAGACTCATGTTTGTAATGTAATGCCTCAACATGATTGCGCTGTGAAGGATAGAAAGGTAGACAGTCTTGGCAGAGGACCAGTTAATGGAATGACAATAAGGTCTAACATAATAAAAAAGAACATTGCTAGTCTGGGCTAGACACTAGCAATGATTATATTGACCAGATGTGGGAAATAACACTTATGTACTGTCCATAACATTAAAAGAAACGTTTCGTCACTGATGTATAACCATGAGTGACTTTCTAACATCTCTTGTTGAAGCTTCCCATATACATAGTCCAGACTTTCACTCTGCAGATGCTTTCCTTTATCATCACATTGTCAAGTGCTCTAAACTTCAAAACACTCGTGACTTGACCTGACCTTCGTCTTCTCTTTCCCTATCTCTTCACCATTCCTATCTTTTCATGGTCTTTCCTATCCTCTGCTTAGATTGGTTCCGTCCTACGTATTTTGTTTGTCCCGCAGGGGATTTTGTCCTACCCTGTGGGCCAGCAGCTCTCTTGCAGTTCCTGTGTTTTTATTCATATAGACTACCTCCATTATTACTGCTACTATTTCTTCGTCAATACAACACACTGCACAGCAACACTATTTCCTCCTTTTTGCATCACTCAATTCCTCCGCATCCTCTTACATATATATTCTGCCCCCGCCCCCGTTAACTTTTCGCCACAGGCATCAGATATCCTATGAGTCTCCTCTGTCACTCTGGCTGCGGCCCCTTGTGCCAGGAATCTCTCAAATGAATCAGAACTTTGAGAGTTGAGAGCCTTATGCCAGCGAGAACACCGGCCCTGATATGCCAGAGCTTGAACCCTGACTCCTGCTCCAGTACTTCTGCTACTCCCTACGACTTCCGTGTGAGTGGGGAAGGTAGCAGACAAGGCTGTTGAGTTGGAGATGACTCATACCATCGTACACACCGGACCAAAGGCACCACTTAAACTAAGACGTTCTGTGCTCCAGCTACAAGGCATCTACGGCGAGTGTAGCTAACTGCTACACCACGGACTGAAGACTCACCATGTCCTTTTTAAAGGGCTGCCCCCGAAATAGAGCTGCAAATGGCACTCCACGTTACATACCCCAGCATTCGTTCGGGAGCCAGTGACAGGTCACCATCTGGCAAAGGCGTGCGACTGAACTTCGTTCCTGGAGAATGTATTATCATCTGCTCTGGCTGCGGCCAGAACGCCTATAGTGGCTGCAATGGAGTCGACTTTTTAAGAGAGTAGAATCTAATACAAGAGAGAACACCGGACCTTAGATAACAAAGATTTAACCCTGAATCCTACTGGAACATCATCTCTGCATCTTTCATAGTGCTGTATAGGTAAGTGCACCTGACCCAAAGAAAACTCATCTTGCCCATGTGACAGGACTGCCACTGCTATAGGGCTGCAAACAGTACTTCACCTGATGATAAATTAGACATGCGCAACACTTGGATTCCTTTCTTGGACTGATGAAGCCGCTCACTGGCTTCAGTCCAGACACAAAGACAAAAGGTTGAAGAACCATAGGAGTTTGAGGTAATCAGTTCCTCCGCCTGAAGTGGACATAATCTGTCCATTAATTATGATAAGAATACAGCATATGTGCGAAGGGCTTATATACTGATTACATTTACTCCAGGCTGAGGGACTGATCATTCTCATCATCCTCATCATCCTCACCGACATCAACCTCATCATCATCCTCAACCATTCTCACTTCTATTCCCCAGTAAAAGTAGGCCTTAGACAAGGATGTGTTATGTCACCGTGGTTGTTTAATAGATGGGGTTGTAAGAGAAGTAAATGCGAGGGTTTTGGCAAGACGTGTGGAGTTAAAAGATGAAGAATCACACATAAAGTGGGAGCTGTCACAGTTGCTCTTTGCTGATGACACTATGCTCTTGGGAGATTCTGAAGAAAAGTTGCAGAGGATGGTGGATGAATTTGGTAGAGTATGCAAAAGAAGAAAATTAAAAGTGAATACAGGAAAGAGTAAGGTTATGAGGATAAAAAGATTAGGTGATGAAAGATTGGATATCAGATTGGAGGGAGAGAGTATGGAGGAGGTGAATGTATTCAGATATTTGGGAGTGGACGTGTCAGTGGATGGGTCTATGAAAGATGAGGCGAATCATAGAATTGATGAGGGGAAAAGGGTGAGCGGTGCACTTAGGAGTCTGTGGAGACAAAGAACTTTGTCCTTGGAGGCAAAGAGGGGAATGTATGAGAGTATAGTTTTACCAACACTCTTATATGGGTGTGAAGCGTGGGTGATGAATGTTACAGCGAGGAGAAGGCTGGAGGCAGTGGAGATGTCATGTCTGAGGGCAATGTGTGGTGTGAATATAATGCAGAGAATTCGTAGTTTGGAAGTTAGGAGGAGGAGGAGGTGCGGGATTACCAAAACTGTTGTCCAGAGGGCTGAGGAAGGGTTGTTGAGGTGGTTCGGACATGTAGAGAGAATGGAGCGAAACAGAATGACTTCAAGAGTGCATCAATCTGTAGTGGAAGGAAGGCAGGGTAGGGGTCGGCCTAGGAAAGGTTGGAGGGAGGGGGTAAAGGAGGTTTTGTGTGCGAGGGGCTTGGACTTCCAGCGGGCATGCGTGAGCGTGATTGATAGGAGTGAATGGAGACAAATTGTTTTTAATACTTGACGTGCTGTTGGAGTGTGAGCAAAGTAACATTTATGAAGGGGTTCAGGGAAACCGGCAGGCCGGACTTGAGTCCTGGAGATGGGAAGTACAGTGCCTGCACTCTGAAGGAGGGGTGTTAATGTTGCAGTTTAAAAACTGTAGTGTAAAGCACCCTTCTGGCAAGACAGTGATGGAGTGAATGATGGTGAAAGTTTTTCTTTTTCGGGCCACCCTGCCTTGGTGGGAATCGGCCAGTGTGATAATAAATAATAAAAAAATATATATACAGCATATTAACATGAATACATAATAAACTAGATGAATTTTGGTCGTGTAGCGATCCCAGAAATTTATTCCCCTATTGCAAGAAGCCCAGTCTGGTGTGTGCATCATTGCAAGTGATTGGAATGTTCCGGAGTGTTACACAGGTCTGTAAAGTTGTTAAATATTAACGTTGAATATTTGAAGTGACTCAGAATTAACACTTCTAATATCATGTCTTCAATAAATATCTTATAATACGTAAACACAAAGCTGAATCACTCATAAGATGTATTGTCAAGTTATCAGTATAAGAGAGTTCATAACAGACACATTCAAAGGTCATCACAAAAGCAGAGTTCTTTATATTTCCTAAATTCCCGAAAAGAAAGCAAATAAACCTAATTAAGAAAATTTAATTTCACTTAACCTCAGGGAAATTAATTTATTTTATCAGATTTAAACTATAACAACAGAATAAAACCCAACACTAAGTTATTTATGATCGGAAAAGGCATTCTGAGAAACTAAATTTAATAAAAATTGTCACTTTAAAACTATACAAGTTACCATCAAGGTAATGTTTCCTTCCACGACAATACTTCAACATTAACTTTTTAAGGCTGACCACTAAATACATTATTTTGTCACACAGAAAACAACAACACCTGCACCTACACTATTTTGAGATGTGTCTAGCTACTGTGACTAAAGTGATTCCTGACCTTTAGTCAAGTAACCTTTAAAACTACAATAGGTAATAAACCTGAACTGTGATTGACATGATTTGTGTCAACAGATCGAGACTTTCGGTCATCTGACCAAGACCTTCCTCTGGCTCACCAGCTCATCCCTTTAAAAAATTATAATTACTACTATCATTACTACGACTGCTGCTATTATCATTACTATTATCATTAATACTACTATTATCATTACTATTATCATTAATACTACTATTATCATTACTATTGCTATTATCATTACTACTACTACTATCATTATTACTATTATTACCATTACTACTACTACTACTATCATGACAATTATTATCATTAATACTATTATCATTATTACTACTATACTACTACTACTATTATCATTACTACTACTATCATTACTACTATTATCATTACTACTACTACTATTATCATGAGAATTATTATCATTACTACTACTACTATTATCATTACTACTAATACTATTATCATTACTGCTACTATTATCATTGCTACTACTATTATCATTGCTACTACTATTATCATTACTACTACTATTACATACTACTACTATCATCATTACTACTACTACTACTATCAATACTATTACTACTACTATTACATATTACTATTACTATTATCATTACTACTACTTCTACTTTCAATACTACTACTACTATTACATATTACTACTATTGTTATCGTTACTACTACTTCAATCAATACTACTACTACTACTATTACATATTACTATCATTACTACTGCTACTATTATCATTACTACTACTACTATTATCATTACTACTACTGCTGTTACATATTACTACTACTATTATAATTACTACTACTATTATTATTACTACCACTACTACTATCATTATTATTATTATTATTATTATTATTATTATTATTATTATTATTATTAGAGAGAAGAACATGTAGTGAAACCTTGATCGGGAACACAAAACTCATGAACTTCACAAAAGAACTTAATGTTGTTTACACCAGTTCACATGTGAGTCCTGCTTCACATGGGAGGTTGTAGTGGATGGTGGTGGGTGGGGGTAGTGGATGGTTGGTTTGGGATGGTTGGTATGGATGGGGTAGGGATGGTTTTTTATGATGGTTGGATTGGGTGGTTTGGGGTTTGGATGGTTGAGTGGATGGTTGGTACGGTGGGTTTTAGGGATGGTTGGTAGGGATGGTTTGTATGGATGGTTGGTAGTGGATGGCTGTAGTGGATGGTTGGTAGTGAATGGTTTTGGGAGTGTAGGTTTGGAAATGAATGAATGGTAGTGGAGGTTGGTTTGTGGATGTTGTAGGGATGCTTGGAGTGAATGGTTGGGAGTGGGTGGTTTGGGATGAGGTTGGGATAGATGGGTTTGGGAGTGGGTGGTTGGTATGGGGGTTGGTCGGAAGTTTTGGGAGGGGAAAGGGTTTGGGAGTGTATCTTGATAAAGGAGGGTTGGTAGTGGGTGCTTGTTGTGTCTTGGTATGGATGGTTTTTAGTGGTGGGGTTTTGTGGATGGTTGGGCTGATTGGGTTGGTAGTGGATGGTTGGGAGTGAAAAGGTTGGGAGTGTATCTTGATAGGGAGGGGGTTGGGATGGATGGGTTGGGAGTGGTTAGTGCAAGGACGGTTGATGATAAGTTGGATGAATAAGGGGTTGAAGGAATTGAAATTTTGTGAGTTAATGGGATTTTTAGTAATGAATGTTAATAAACTGCTTGTTTTTTTCTTTGTCACAAGAAAATACACCATAATAAAATTATAAAAAAAAAAGAAAGGTTTTTTTGACGAATTTTGTTTTTGGGCAGCTCAGGTTTTTTGCTTAAGGTTGTCTTTTCCTTGTGTTGTGTCTTGAGTTTGGTTACCTACATCCTTAATCCCATACCGGTCAAACCCTTTTAAACCCATACCAGGTCAACCCCTTTTATTTAAACCGGGCATCCTTTTACCCAACCAGTCATCCTTATATCACAACCAGGTCAACCTTTTATCACATACCAGGGCATCCTTATATCACATACCATCCTTTTAGCATGTACCAGGTCTCCCCAAAGCATGAAACCCGGGCACCTTAATCACATACCATCATCCTTAATCACATACCAGTCTCCTTATATCCCATACCAGGTCACCCTTTTATCCCATACCCCGGGCAACCTTTTATCACATACCAGGTCATCCTTAATCCCATACCGGCATCCTTATATCACTACCAGGTCATCCTTTACCCTACCAGGGCCCCTTTTTTCCCTTCCCCGGGCACCTATATCCATACCAGGTCACCTTAACACATACCAGGTCCCCCTTATACCCATACCCGGTCAATTATATCACAACCAGGTTTTTCCTTATATACATACCGGGCTCCTTTTATCACAACCAGGTCAACCTTAAAATCACTACCAGGTCATCCTTTAAAACACTACCAGGTCATTTTTAATCCCATACCATCATCCTATATCAAACCCGGTCATCCTATATCCCATCCAGGTACCTTATTCCAACCAGGGCACCTTTAACCCCTACCCGGTCAGCCTTTTATCCCATACCAGGTCATCCTTATACAATACCAGGCATCCTTATATCCCCTACCCGGCACCTTATATCACTCCCCGGGATCCTTTACAATACCCTTTACCTTATATCCCAACAGGTCATCCCTTTTATCCCTACCGGGCAACCTTATATCCCCATCCGGGCTCCTTATTCACAACCCGGTCATCTTAATCCCATACCAGGTCTCCTTATTCCCTACCAGGTCAACCTTATATCAATACCAGGTCATCCTTATATCACTACCCGGTCATCCTTTTTATCATCCCGGTCATCCTTTTAACCCCTACCCGGCATCCTTTTATACATCCAGGTCCCCTTTTATCCATACCCGGGCAACCTATACCCCCTACCGATCCTTTAGCATTACCAGGCATCCTTTTATCCATACCAGGTCTTATATACCCATACCGGGCATCCCTTAATCATATACCAGGTCATCCTTTTATCCCATATAGGTCACCTTTACACTACCAGGTCATCCTTATCATATACCACGTCACCTTATTCCAATACCGGGCATCCCTTTTATCAAATACCTCATCCCTTTTTCACATACCCGTCATCCTTAAAAATCACATACCAGGTCATCCTTTTAAAAATACCAGTCATCCCTTTTATCCCATACAAAATCATCCTTTTTCACTACCCGTCATCCTTTTTCATATACCGGCCCCTTTTTCCCTACCCGGGCATCCCCTTTTAAACAATACCGGGCATCCTTTAAACACAAACCAGGTCATCCTTATTCAATTCCAGTCACCTTTTATCCCTACCAGGTCATCCTTATAGCATTACCGCTATCCTTTTACCCTCCAGTCATCCTTAACCCATACCAGGTTTAATCTTAAAACCCATAAAAAGGGCAAACCCTTTTAAAATGTACCGGTCACCTTTACCATACCAGGTCATCCTTTTTATTCCATACCAGGGCATCCTTATACCAACCAGGGCATCCTTTTTCTTTCCAGCCATCCTTTTATCCCAACCAGGTCATCCTTAACCCCATACCAGGTCAACCTTTTAAACCCCAAACCGGGCATCCTAAACATGTCCCGGGATCCTTTTATCACATACCCCTCATCCCCATATTCCATACCCGGTTCCTTATACCCAACCAGGCATCCTTAAATCACTACCAGGTCATCCATATCCCATACCAGGTTATCCTTATATCCCCTACCAAGGGCATCCTTAATCCCATACCAGGTAACCTTATTTCCCTTTCCCGGTTCCTTATAGCTTTCCAGGGGCATCCTTTTATCCCATACCAAAGGTCTCTTTTTATCCAAACCCGGCACCTTTATCTATACCAGGGGCTCCCTTATATCCTAATAGTCAACCTTTATCACATACCAGGGCATCCTTATACTATCCACGTCACCTTTTCCCATACCAGGGCATCCTTTTATCACATCCAGGTCACCTTATATACATACCAGATCTCCTTAAACACATACCAGGGCATCCTTTTACACATACCAGGTCACCTTTTAATCCCAAATAGGGCTCCTTATATTTAAAACCAGGTCATCCTTATATCATTACCCCCTCCTTAACCCCCTACCAGGTTTTCCTTATATCACAAACCAGGTCATCCTTATACAATACCAGGGGCTCCTTTAAACACTACCAGGGCATCCTTATATCCCATACTAGGTCATCCTTTAAAACAATCCGGTCATCCTTTATTATTACCAAATAAACCCTAATCCCATACCAGCCCTCCTTTTATCCTCCTCTCCTTTTTCACATACCAGGTCATCCTTTAAAACCATACCAGGTCATCCTTTTTATCACAACCCCTCACCATATCCCCTACCGGTTCCCTTTTAAACCATACCCGGTCATCCTTTTTTTCAATACCAGTCATCCTTTTTCACATACCCGGTCATCCTTTTATCACATACCGGGCAAACCTTTTATCCATACCAGGGCATCCTTTTTCACTACCAGGTCATCTTTTTATCAATACCCGGTCATCCTTATTCAATACCGTCTCCTTATTCACATACCCTCTCCTTTAAAACACATACCAGTTTATCCTTATATCCCATACTAGGTCATCCTATATCACATACCAGGTCATCCTTTATTCCCCCTTTTTGGGCATCCTTATATCACATAAGGGACCCTTAATCCCATACTAGGTTTATCCTTTTTTTTACATACCAGGTCACCTTATATCACAACCAGGTCACCTTATATCCCATACTAGGTCATCCCTTTATCACATACCAGGGCCCTTATACCTACTAGGTCACCTTTTAACACAACCAGGGCATCTTATATCCATACCAGGTACCTTTATCACAAAAAATCTCTTATATCACTCCAGGTCACCCCATATCCCCTATATCACCTTATATCACATACCAGGGCATCCTTTTAAACCCTCTAGGGCATCCTTTTTCCCATCTGGTCTCCTTATATCCCCTACCAGTCTCCTTAATCCCCTACTAGGTCACCTTTATCACATACCCGGTCATCCTTATACCCATACTAGGTCTCCTTTTATCAAAATACCAGGCACCTTATATCCATACTAGGTCACCTTAACACATACCCGTCATCCTTATATCCATAATAGTATCCTTAATCACAAACCAGGGGCATCCTTATTCCCTACAGTCACCTTTTAACATACCAGCATCCTTTATCCCCAAAAAAGGCACCTTTATCCATACCAGGTCATCCTTATATCCCTCTAGGTCATCCTTATAAATTACAAACCAGGTCATCCTTTTATCCCTACAAAGGGCACCTTAATCACATACCAGGGGCAAATATTCAATTAAAAATATATCACGCAATTTTAAAAAAAGTGTTTGTAAATGAGAAAAATTATGTTTAAAAGTTTTTTTTTTATAAAGTTGTGAACTGTACCTGTTCCGTTGTACTGTACCATGTTCACGTTGTGAATGTAAACCCGTTAATGTTGTGAAGTGTACCATGTTCATGTTGTGAAGTGTACCATTTCACGTTGGAAGGTACCAGTTCACTGTTTGAAGTTACCATGTTCAACTGTTTTGAAAATGTAACCCTTTCATGTTTGAAAGTACCTGTTCACTGTTTTTGGGAATGTACCTTTCACTGTTTGAACTGTACCATGTTCACTGTTGTAACTGACCTGTTCCTGTTGTGAATGTACCATGTTCAATTTTTTTTGGGAATGTACCCTGTTCACGTTGTGAAATGACCATTTCACTGTTTTGTGAAGTGTACCATTTTACGTTTGAAAAGACCCCTGTTCATGTTGTGAACGTACCTGTTCACGTTGTGAAATGTACCATTTCACTGTTGTGAAATTTACCATGTTCACGTTTGAAGTGTACCTGTCACTGTTGTGAAGTGTCCCTGTTTACTGTTGTGAAGGTACATGTTCAATGTTGGGGGTACCATGTTCACTGTTGTGAACTGTACCTGTTTACGTTGTGAACTGTACCATGTCACGGTTTTAACTTTTACCATTTTACTTTTAACTGTACCGTTCACTGTTGTGAAAGTACCATGTTCATGTTGTGAAATGTACATGTTTACTGTTTGAACGTACTTTTTTCCTTTGTGAACTGTACCATTAAGTTGTGAAGTGTAACCCCGTTCACGTTGTAAATGTACAAAGTTCATGTTGGAAGTGATCATTTCACGTTTTGAAGTTACCATTTTCACGTTGTGAAGTGTACCTGTTTTTGTTTTGAATTTTACCATTTCACTGTTTGGAAGTGACCCTTTCATTTTGAACGTCCATGTTCACTGTTTTGAACGTACCTGTTCACTGTTGTGAACTGACCAGTTACTGTTTTTGAATTTCCTGTTCACGTTTTGAAGTGTAAAAGTTCACTGTTGTTAAATGTACCATGTTCAAATGTTGTGAATGTACCATGTTTTTCTTTTGGAACTTACATTTTCACTGGTTTTGAAACTGACCCTTTACTGTTTTGGGAAGTACCGTTTATGTTTTTTGAAATGTACCAGTTCACTGTTGTGAACTGTACCCTGTTTCACTGTTTTTAACGCCATGTTCACTGTTGTGAACTGTACCATTTTTACGTTGTGAAAGTACCCTGTTTCACTGTTTTGAACTGTACCCTGTTTACTTTTTGAAAAAGTACCTTTTTAGTTGTAAATTACCCTGTTATGTTTGAAGTGTACCATGTTCACTGTTTGAAGTGTACCTTTTCCTGTTGGAAATGTCCGTTCCTGTTGTAAGTGTCCCTGTTCATGTTTTTGAAAGTACCATTTTCACTGTTGTGAATTGTCCCTGTTTACTGTTTTGAAGTTTTCCATGTTCACTGTTGTGAAGTGTACCATGTTCACTGTTGTGAAGTGTACCTGTTCACTGTTTGTTTTAACTGACCATTTTACTGTTTTTCGACCATGCACTGTTGGAACGTCCAGTTCCTGTTTGAAATGTACCATGTTCACTGTTGGAACTGTACCTTTTTCCCGTTGTGAACTGTCCATGTTCACTGTTGTAAGTGTCCAGTTCACTGTTGTGAAGTGTTCCCTTTCACTGTTGTGAAGTTCCTGTTCAGTTTGAAGTGTAAAACCTGTTCCTGTTTGAATGTCCATGTTCCTGTTGTGAAATGTCCATGTTCACTGTTGTGAAGTTAAACCTGTTTCCCTTTTTTGAATGTACCATGTTCACTGTTTTTGAAGTGTACCCTGTTTTATGTTGTGAAATGTACCATTTCACTGTTTGATGTACCATTTATGTTTTGGGGGTTTTACAGTTCACTGTTGTGAAGTGTCCATTTCCTGTTTTAAGTGTACCATTTCACTGTTGTGAACTGTACCCGTTCACTGTTTTGAAATGTACCATTTTACTGTTGTGAACTGTACCATGTTCCTTTGTAACTGACCCTGTTTACGTTTGAACGTACCATGTTCATGTTGGAACTTACCATGTTCACTGTTTGAACGTACCATTTAAATGTTGGAACGTACCCTGTTACTGTTGTGAACGTACCATTTACTGTTGTAACGTACCCTTTTACTATTTTGAACTGTACCATGTTCACTGTTTTTGAAATGTAATTTTTACTTTGTAACTGTCCATGTTACTGTTGTGAAAGTACCGTTCACTGTTGTGAAAAATGTACCAGTTTACTGTGTGAACTTACCAGTTCACTGTTGTGAACTGTACCATGTTCACTGTTTTAACTGTAATTTTTTTTTTTTTTTTTTCCATGTCACTGTTTGAACTGTACCATTTCACTGTGTGAACTGTACCATGTTCACTGTGTGAACTGTACCTGTTTATGTGTGAACTGTACCAGTTCCTGTTTTTTTAACTGTACCAGTTTACGTTGTGAAAGTCCCTGTTTACTGTTTTTGAACTGTCCATGTTTACTGTTGTAAATGACCCTGTTTTCTGTTGGAACTGTACCATTTCCTGTTGTGAACTGACCAGTTCACTGTTTTGAACTGTCCATGTTCACTTTGGAACTTACCTTCATGTTTTGAAGTACCATGTTTACTCTTGTGAACTGTACCAGTTACTGTTGTGAACTGTACCATGTTCAATTTTGTGAACTTTTCCATGTTTGGTTGAACTGTACCCTGTTCACTGTTTTAACTGAACGATGCTCACTTTTGTGAATTGTATTTTGTACAAAAGTTTGAACTGGGCCATGTTCACTGTTTGAACTGGCCAGTTCCCGTTTTGAAAATTTCCAGTTCACTTTTGGGAAATGTACCATGTTCCTGTTTGAAATGTACCATGTTTACTGTTTGAAAAAACCCTGTTTTACTGTTGTGAAATGTACCAGTTTCACTGTTTTGAAATTACCATGTTTACTGAGTGAAATGTACCATGTTCACTGTTTTTGAAAATGTACCTGTTCACTGTTGTGAAATGTACCATTTTTTATGTTTAAATGTACCCTGTTCCCTGTTTGAAATTTCCTTTTAGTTTGAAAAGTACCATTTCACTGTTTGAAATGTACCCGTTCATGTTGTGAACTTTTCCCGTTCACGTTTGAACGTAAACCATTTCACGTTTGAACCCTTAAAAAAAGTCCTTTTTTAAAACTGAACGTTCCCTTTTTTTAAACTAACCATGTTCACTGGCGACGCAAACTCTACCTAAAAAATTTCCTTTATTCTCTAGGGGTAAACATTACGAAAATGTCATTTGGGGTTTCCCATTTCATGATAAAATATTAATGCTACATTTTAAAATCACGTAAATACAAACAAAAATTTAAAATTGTTGAGTTTTACTCATTACAGTACATAACCCTTTAAAAAAACAAAACCGGGCCCGGGGGGCCACCGCCCCGAACTGCCCCCCAAAATTGAAAGCCACCCACCTTCAAACACCCCCCCTTCGACCATCGTTTTTTAAAACCTACTCCCCCCAACCCCCAACTTCAGCAACCCTAAAATAGAAAAGACAAAGCGCCTGACCAGTGTGCGGAGACCCACCTATCAGCATGACAACAAACAAAATACTTAAAAAAAAACTCTGACCTGTGTAGGGCACCCCCTTACGAATGAACAAAAAAGTTTTTTTGAAAACAAAGACAAAAGCCGGGCCAACCCCCATCACGACAACAACATCGTTTTTTAAAAACAAAGACGACGACCAGTGTCCCGAGCACCACCTACACTGTAAGACAAAATAACAAGTATCTTAGTAAGACAAAAACGTACTGACCAGTGTGCCAAAAACACCACCTATCACGTACAGACAAAATAACAAAATATCTTTGTAAAACAAAGACGACGACCATGTGAGGGGGACACCACCTACATGTAAAATACAACTAAAATAGATCTTATAAGACAAAGACGTACGACCAGGGGCGGAGACACCACCATCAGTACATGACAACAAACAATTTCTTAGTAAGACAAAGACGTACTACCCTGTGCCAAACACCACCTATAGTAAATGACAACATAACTAGTTTTTATAAGACAAAGATACTGACCCTGGCACGAGACACCACCCATCACTGTACAGACAAATAACAATATTTTGTAAAAACTACTGACAGTGGCCTTAACCCCCACCTTTTACGAAAACAACATAACAAGTATTTGTAAGACAGACGTTAAGATCAGGTGCGGGGACACCCCCTTCCAAAACAAACAACATAACATGTAACTTTGTAAGACAAGGGACGACCAGTGCAGAGGGCACCACCATCGCGACAAGACAACTTTAACAAAAATCTTTTTTAAACAAAAACGTTTTCGACCAGTGTGCGGAGACACCACCCATCCAGTACAAGACAACCTAACATAGTTCTTTGTAAAAAAACGTCGACCCTGTGAGGAACCCACCTTAATTTTTTCCAAGGGGAAAAAAGGCAATTAACCCCTCTAAAAATTTTTTTTAAGGGAAAATTTTTTTTTAACCCGAAGGTTGGGAAAGGGTTTAAAAAAATTTGAAAAAAGGAATAATCTTTTTTTTAAATTAAAAATTTTACCAAACGTTTCCCTATTAAAATGAAAATTTTTTTTTATTTACCCAAAAGGTTTAAAGATCAATTTTTTTTACAAATATTTTTTAAAATAAAAACAAACCCTTCATCAAATATTAATTATAAATTTCTAAATTCCCAAATTGTTTTTAACTAAAAATTTTCTTTCCCCAATTTTTTTTTTTTGAAAAACAAAAAAACAAAAAATTTAAAGGAAAAATTGAATTTAAAAAGGTTTTTTTGGGATTCCAAAATTTTGGGTTTGGGTTTGTTTTTTTTTTTGGTTCCACCATTTGATTAGGGGGTGAAAGGCTCCTTTGGGCCCCAATGGGAAGGTATTTGAAGTACCAAATTTTGTAAAATTGTATGGGTCCCACAGGGTTTTTAAGTTTTTTGTTTGTGTGGTTTTTTGTTTTGGTTTTGTGTGTTTTGTATTAATTTGAGGGGTTTTTGGGGGATTGGTGTTGGTTTTAAAGGGAGCACGGTACCTCCCTTTTTTACCGTTTGGTTACATTCCCCCTTAAACATGATTCCCGCTCCATAAGTTTCACTTTTTACTGTCCACCACTCAGGAAAAAAAAAATCGTTTTTTTGGTTATTGTATTTTTGAAGAAGTGTTTAAGTGGTGTATTTGTGTTGGTTTGTTAGAGAGCACTGGCACCCTAATTTTTTTTTGACTCCCCCTTTTTTCCAATTACTTCAAACCCCGGGGAAGACTCCAAAACCCGAAAAAAATATTTTCCAAATTTTATTGCTAAAAATGTTTAACCAAAAAAACCCCCCTCTTTTTTCCCCTCTTTCCTCTCCCCTCCTTTTCCTTTTTTTTCCCTTTTTTCACTTCCTTCTCCTTTTCCCCTTTTTTCTCTTTTTATTTCCTTCTTTACACTGCTCTTATTGGGCCAAACCCCTCCGGCGGGAAAAAACCATTTAAACCTTAAAAGGTTTATTTCCAAATATGTATATTTTTGTGTATGTGGCACAGGGGGACATGTGGGGTGTGTGTGTGTGTGTGTGTGTGTGTGTGTGTGTGTGTATACTCACCTAGTTGAGGTTGCAGGGATTGAGTCCAAGCTCCTGGCCCCGCCTCTTCACTGGTCGCTACTAGGTCACTCTCCCTGAACCGTGAGCTTTATCATACCTCTGCTTAAAGCTATGTATGGATCCCGCCTCCACTACATCGCTTTTCAAGCTATTCCACTTCCTGACTACTCTGTGACTGAAGAAATACTTCCTTGTGTATGTGTGTGTGTGTGTATGTGTATGTATGTGTATGTATGTGTATGTATGTGTGTGTATGTGTGTGTGTGTGTGTGTGTGTGAGAGAGAGCACTGTGCTACCAGTCATGTGTTTACTGCTGTTGGTTACAGTCACTGTCAGCAACACTGAGAGCACTCTGCTACCAGTGAAGTGATTACCACTGTTACTGTCACTGTCAGCACCACTCAGGGAAATGTACTACCACTGACGTGTTTATCACTGCTCGTTATTGTCACTGCTAGCACCACTGAGAGCACAGTGTTACCAGTGATGTATTTGCAACTGTTGTAGTCACTATCAGCATTACTGAGAGCACTGTGTCACCACTAATTTTTCTGCCCTTGTTACTACCCTCTTTACCACTGCTCTTATATTGACTTCAAACATCCGCGGGGAATGACTCACTAAGCCAGAAAAAGCACTCATTCTCCTATACTTAAATATTGAGCATTAACAATGTTACCATAACCTCCCTCTCTCTCTCTCTCTCTCTCTCTCTCTCTCTCTCTCTCTCTCTCTCTCTCTCTCTCTCTCTCTCTCTCTCTCTCTCTCTCTCTCTCTCTCTCTCTCTCTCTCTCTTTTCCATATTCTCTTGCATAACAAATTCACTTACATGCTCGGGTCCTAGGTGTCAGGACTCAAGACCCAAGTCCCAGGTCCTAGAATTTTGGTCTAAAAAAGCGAGTTACAGTTCCTTGATCTCAGGTCTCAGTGTTACCAAATGCAAAGAATTAAACAAAATTTGTGTTTGTGAACGTGATCTCAGCGTTGTGCTCGAATTGGATACAAATCCCACTGTCCATAATGTTGAATTAAGGTCGCAGGTGCAGAAAAGAATTTATTGTGATAACGTTTCGCTTTTTAAAGGTTTTTATCAAATCAGTGCAATGGATGGAGGGCCAGAGAGCTGAAAACTTCCCTGGCTTTAACACATGTTTGGCGAACTCCACGAGTTAACCTTTACGGTTATTCACAAGTATCGGTCACCCACCTCACTTACGGTTCTCACTCCGCCTATATATTGTTCAGGCGGCTTGATCTGCAAGTGAAAGATTGTCCATGTCATTTCTTCATGCTTTGCAAAGAATTTCATAATTCTTATGCCCAAAGTACGATTAACTAAGGAGAAAAAGTGAAACTAGAAAGGAATGTGATACGTGAATATAGTGTTTACATTAAACAAAGTGGTCAACAAAAGTCGTAATATCTTGGCTGGAATAATTCACAATTAATCTAAACACAGTAGAGAGAACTGTAGATAAAGTCTCTTTGTGTATTATATCTGCTTGACAAAGATTCAAAACAACTGAAACGTCAAATGAAGTTTCCTCTTCAAAGCAGAAGTTCGTAGTGAAATTTGTATAAAGAAAAGTATCAGTCTCTTGTATTTATAGATTTTAAAAGTCATATGACAGGGCGTAGAGGGAGACAGTGTTGCTAGTGTATTGTTAACGTTGTGTAACACCAGAAAGATATAAACAACCATAACAGTAACACCAGACATACACACAAACACACTGCTACAAAGAGTAAAAGAAGGTATACATAACATACATATATATGCTTAGTATTATGCAGAAAATCCCACAGCAAGAAATAATTAAATATGAAACATTAATAGTAGAATCAAATTTACAATGAGTGTCGTCTCCATGGTAGTCTGGCTAGACGAGTACTTCTTGTCTGGATTCTTCTGGACTCACTGCTTCCAGTGAGTCCAGGAAGTTGTAATTATAGGGCACAAATTTTTGTGTGTCCTCCCCTATGATTATATCTTTTTGTATATACTGATATTAAACTCTTGTGTTATAATATCACATACAGACAGTGCTTCGTGGATTGGCTGCTCTTGTAAAGTTAAGTTCCTCTCTTGAGGAAATGTTGTGTTTGGGGTTCACAACTCTCAACGTCCACCTGAGAACTTTCTTTCTTCGTTTACTGAAACATTTTTATAGCCGAGAGTGTGATGGACTGTACAGTATATTACAGTATTTTTTTTTTTAAAGATATTTAGAAAATTATATACATATATTTTTTATTTATTTATTCATTGAAAAATCAGTTATTCACGTCTAGTATCAGAGTTAACTTTATCATCAAACATTGTACAAAATCATAGAAGATCACTTATAAAGAATCTGTTCTTAACATATGCTAAAAATTATATTATTATAAGTTTTAAGGAAAGATAAAAAAATATAAACTACCAAAAAAGTAAGAGAATTACTTTGTTTCTACTTTTCTATATTTTTCTTGATTTTTCAGAGACTGAAAGAAAGCAGGACTCGCCTCTCTGTATTTCACAGGTCTCCTGCGTTCCAATATTCTACCTGGAAACCTGGAAAATGACGCCAGGTCTTCCCTGTGTAAAGAAAGTCACAGTCTTGACGAAGACTTTTCCATTCCTCTATGCCTTGTTTTGAGAACTAATTGTCTAATTTAATAAGACAGGAGATTATGATAAATATTTACTTTTCTCCTGCATGATTTATGGAAAAATATGTTTTTTTAGGAGTCGGTGGAGTTGTTTTTATAAGATTTTTTTGCTAGACTTAGTACAAACTTTCTTGAATGTAGTAGTCAGGATGCACAGCTTTTCTGACTTTTTGGTTTATACTGGAAACTTCTTGTACTAAACAGCTTGGCCAGCAAATCCCTGAATATCTTAGGAGTAGACTAGACACTGTTCTTTTCTTAACTTATTTAGAGTGATTGCTGAAATAATTGTCACAAATTGATGTGTTTGACGGCTCTCTATAAACAGTGAGCTGGTTCTTATTTTCAGTTAGAGCTCCTTGCCCTATCTGACTGATATTCGTTGCTCTTCCTCAAGAATGTTTGCCTTGTGTTGTTTTGCTTGTTCTTTCTGTGTTACCATTTTCCGGTGTATGTTTTCTTCCATAACTCTTCCTGTTTTACCAAATTCATAAACTAGTGAACAGAAGCAATTTTTTTCTTGTCTGTAACTTTCAGGTTACAGCACAACTTTGTAAGCAGTGACAAGCAGGTCTGACATATATCACGTTGTAAGTGTTTTGATTTCGCGTTTCATTTTATTTTTTGTAATTGAGCAATAATATCAAACTGAGAAAACAGATAATATCACTATATTTTTATTAACCTGAAAGGCATGAATATTTTTCATAATATTTTTTTATTAACACATCGGCTGTCTCCCACCAAGACAGGGTGGCCCGAAAATTAAAAACTTTCATCATTCACTCCATCACTGTCTTGCCAGAGGAGCGCTTGCATTACAGTTATAAAACTGCAACATTAACACCCTTCCTTCAGAGTGTAGGCACTGTACTCCCCACCTCCAGAAGTCAAGTCCAGCCTGCCAGTTTCCCAGAATTTCTTCATAAATGTTACTCTGCTCACACTCCAACAGAATGTCAAGTCGTGAAAACCACTTGTCTCCATTCGCTGTGTAACACACTCACGCATGTGGCTGGAAGTTAAGTCCTTGCTGACAAAGTCCATTACCCTCCCTTAAAACCCTTCCTAGACCGATCCTCCCCACCCTCCCTCCACTTCAGATTTAACATTTGGCACCCAAAACTTACCTGTCACACCCTCTCTAAATGTTTCTCCCACTTTAGCATTTAAGTCCCCTACCACTATTACTCTCTCACTTGGTTCAAAAATTCCTACACACTCGTTAACATTTTCCCAAAAAACCCCTCCCTCTACACTCCTCTCTTCTCCAGGTGCTACCAACACTTATTATGATCCACTTTTCGCATCCGACCCTTATTTTAATCCACATCATCCTTAAATTTATTGTGAGGGAAAAGTTCAATAGATAGGAGTAGCGATGGAGTATATAGTAACAATAGTTTCATTGCCGGCTACTTGTTAAGGTAGGGTAAGTCAAGCTCCCGCTATTCCCGCCTTTTTTCCCCCTCCCCGAAAGTGATAGTTTGACTGCCGGCTGCTTGTTAAGGTAGGGTCAGTCTAGCTGCCGCTATCCCTTCCCCTCCTTCCCCCTCCCCCCCCGAAAGGTGACGTGTGTGGCTCCGGTACAAACAGTAATCACTAGACTCAGCTCCCAGCACTACTGTAAGTACATGCCTGCCTTGTATTCTAGTGGATTTATTGGTTGAAAGCTTCACTTTTGACCAATAATAAACTTAGTCCTTTCAGTCTTGCTCTAGGTTGACTGTTGTAATAATCACCACATTTTTTTAGGTATTGTACTTATCATGGAGAAGTGATTTCTTAAGCAGTGGCTAACCTGTCTATCTTTCCAGCTTGGAAGACAGAGAGGGTCACCTGCCAATCAACGAGCAGAACTGATGGAGATGAACTAACGTCCTGAGACTTCCCCTTTTTGGATTTAATTACCTGTGCACCTGTATGAAGTAGCAGGATATAACCCCTCATCATTGCAGTGGAAAAAACCTGCTTTCCTATCATCTAGACTGAGTATTCACGGATAGACTCTGTGAAGAACGAGCCGGTGGGTTGTCACCAACACCAGACACCCCTATATATATTGGCATTGAATTCAGTTATCATTTATATTTTTAATTTTCTTTAATGTAGGATTAATATTTCATATTTAAGTGTTTTATATTTTCTATATAATAGTGTTTGTTTGTCTGTTATTATTTCTTTTTCTATTCACTAATTTTCCTGAGGAGGAGCCAGCCTTGGTAATACTGTCTGAAGTTGTTACAGGGCTGAGTAATTCTTCACATTTATGCATTTATATTCCTTTTTATTCTTCCAGAACTGATCGATGTTGCATTATATATCAGTATTAAAGGTCACAAGTTTTCCACTTAAACTACTTTGTACATTACATGATATTCATTAATGGAAGTTTATCTGAGACATTAACAAGACGTGTCGGCCAGGAGACGTGTTGGCCAGGAGACGTGTTGGCCAGGAGACGTGTTGGCCAGGAGACGTGTTGGCCAGGAGGCGTGTTGGCCAGGAGATGTGTCGGCCAGGAGATGTGTCGGCCAGGAGACGTGTCGGCCAGGAGACGTGTCGGCCAGGAGGCGTGTCGGCCAGGAGACGTGTCGGCCAGGAGGCGTGTCGGCCAGGAGACGTGTCGGCCAGGAGACGTGTCGGTCAGGAGACGTGTCGGCCAGGAGGCGTGTCGGCCAGGAGACGTGTCGGTCAGGAGACGTGTCGGTCAGGAGACGTGTCGGTCAGGAGACGTGTCGGCTAGGAGACGTGTCAGCCAGGAGACGTGTCGACCAGTAGACGTGTCGGCTAGGAGACGTGTCGGCTAGGAGACGTGTCAGCCAGGAGAAGTGTCGGTCAGGAGACGTGTCGGCCAGGAGACGTGTCGGCTAGGAGGCGTGTCGGCCAGGAGACGTGTCGACCAGTAGACGTGTCGACCAGACTGTAAGATGCTCTGACAAAATTTTTTGTCACTAAATCAGGTATCTTGAATTATTAAATTTTGTGGAGAGTTTTTGTTTTATGTTTGTAATGATCAATGATTTTTCTGTCACAAAAGACTTTAATCTCATTATGAAGTTCTTTTAATTACTGTAACATCTATTTATTGAAAGGGTCATAATTATGCTTTTGAATCTGTTAAAGATTGTTACCATAATGACTAACACAGTTGGGAAGTAATTCTTAATACTAAAGCATTTATTGAATGTATAACGTATAATAACTTTCACTGTTGGAAGAATACCTCTGAAACTACTGTAACTACTGAACTATAGTGACTTCAACCTTGTTTGGAAGAAACATGAAGACTGTTGTAGCTACTGAAGCATTGTACACAAGTTACGTCTGCATAATAGGTTGTAGCATTTCTCTATTTTTTTCGCTTGTAAACAGACAAGAATAGCTAAAATAATTAGTTTCATATCTCTACACATTGAACAATTTAAAAAATAAAAGAAATGCTTTTTGCAAAGAACAAGACTTCTAGTACTAGGGTTTCAAATGTGTATTAGAGAAAGAAATCATTGAAAAAAAATCAGTACCGTAGACAGTAACAATGAGAGGAACTAGCCAGGTTGCAGGAATGGCTACCGAAATTGTTTTGGTGGTCAGATCGAGACTATCATGATAGTCGACTTTAAATTTCCTGGGTTACTGATGTTTGGTGTGTATTGTGGATAGGTTTATTTGGATAAATATCTTGAAAATTTTAGAAAAGTACAGATAAGAGAAATGGATTCTGGAATATGTTAAGTGAATGTGTTGGAATATTGAGTGATGCAAGAGACATGAATGTTAGTGTGGGAGACACTGTTGTGTAAGACGCAGTGGAAAAGTTTGAAGTGTTTGATGTATATAGCAGAGTAGAACCTTTTGCTTACCTCAAGGATACAGCCCGCATATCAACAATACAAGAACGGTAAAGACACACACAAAATCGGTACAGCACAATGCAATAACAATACACTGGAAAAGAACATTTGAGTACAGCCATGTAAAAGTGACTTTCACCACCAGTTGTCAGCATCACCCGACCATTTACAACCAAGAACATACACTGACTTACAGTGCTCCTCTTTCTTAGTATTTGATTGACACTACTACTACTACTACTACTACTATTACTACCACCTCCACCTCTACCTTTTTTGCTCCCGTCATTGTCTGATGGCCTATATATTACTACTCTCTCCTTCTCTCTCTTCTGTTAGTGTGACTTTGTAAATGGTCCAAGTTAGACCGAAACGTCGTCGTAAGCTCTTCTATGTGCAGGTTTTTTGTGTATTACAGTAAGTACACTAACACAAAAGGCAAGTACAGTAACATGTAAGAACAGCACAGTAACATAAAACAGTACAATAACGCATTAAACAGTATAGAGAAACATGAAATAGTGTAGTAACATATAAAACAGTATAATAACGCGAAAACAATAACGTAAAATATAAAACAGTATAATATCACATAAAACAGTATGGTGACAAATAAAACTATAGTGACACAAAAACGGTTTAAAATTTAGAGAAAAAACAGGATAGAGACACAAACATTATTACGATGTTCCAAAGGATTTCTACAGTATTTATGACACGAGTCTAAGGTATCTTCGTAGTAATATAAATGGGAAATCTTTAATAAAAATTTTATATATACTAAATTTAATTAAATCGTTTGTGCTGTCAATTTTTGGATTACGGAGATAAAAAAAAATTCATAAAATTTTTTTTTTTTTTTTTTTTCCCCGGGCCCGATTCCCCAAAGGAGGGTGGCCGAAAAAAAATTTCCCCATCATTCATCCATATGTTTCCCAAAAGGGTTTGCTTTAATACAGTTTTTAAAACTGAAAACATTAACACCCCCCCTTTCAGAGTGAGGCCTTATTTCCCCTCTCCGGATCAAGTCCGGCCTGCCGGTTTCCTGAACCCCCTTCAAAAATTTTATTTTTGTCACACCCCAACAGCACGTCAGTATTAAAAACCATTTGTTCTTCCCTCCCTATCAAACCGCTCACGCCCCCTGCGGGAAAAGTCCAAGCCCCCGCACACAAAACCCCCTTTACCCCTCCCCCAACCCTTCTAGGCCGCCCCCTACACGCCTTCCTTCCACTACAGACTGATACACTCTTGAAGTCATCTGTTTCGCTCCATTTCTCTACTTTGTCCGAACCACCTCAACAACCCTTCCTCAGCCCTCTGGACTGAGGAAGGGTTGTTGAGGTGGTTCCCGCACCTCCTCCTAACTTCCAAACTACGAATTCTCTGCATTATATTCACACCACACATTGCCCTCAGACATGACATCTCCACTGCCTCCAGCCTTCTCCTCGCTGCAACATTCATCACCCACGTTCACCCCCATATAAGAGCGTTGGTAAAACTATACTCTCATACATTCCCCTCTTTGCCTCCAAGGACAAAGTTCTTTGTCTCTACAGACTCCTAAGTGCACCACTCACTCTTTTTCCCTCATAATTCTATGATTCACCTCATCTTTCATAGACCCATCCGCTGACACGTCCACTCCCAAATATCTGAATACGTTCACCTCCTCCATACTTTTCCCCCTCCAATCTGATATTCAATCTTTCATCACCTAATCTTTTTGTTATCCTCATAACCTTACTCTTTCCTGTATTCACCTTTAATTTTCTTCTTTTGCAAAACCCTACCAAATTCATCCACCAATCTCTGCAACTTCTCTTCAGAATCTCCCAAGGCACAGTGTCATCAGCAAAGAGCAGCTGTGACAACTCCCACTTTGTGTGTGATTCTTTATCTTTTAACTCCACGCCTCTTGCCAAGACCCTCGCATTTACTTCTCTTACAACCCCATCTATAAATATATTAAACAAACCACGGTGACATCACACATCCTTGTCTAAGGCCTACTTTTACTGGGAAAAAAAAATTTCCCTCTTTCCTACATACTCTAACTTGACCCTCACTATCCTCGTAAAAATCTTCACTGCTTTCAGAAACCCTACCTCCTACACCATACACTTGCAAATCTGCCATTGCCCCCTATCCACCCTGTCATACGCCTTTTCCAAATCCATAAATTTCCACAAAGACCCCTTTAGCCTTATCTAAATACTGTTCACTTATATGTTTCACTGTAAAACACCTGGTCCACACACCCCCTACCTTTCCTAAAGCCTCCTTGTTCATCTGCTATCCTATTCTCCGTTTACTCTTTAATTCTTTCAAATTATAACTCTACCATACACTTTACCAGGTACATCAACAGATTATCCCCCCATAATTTTTGCACTCTTTTTATCCCCTTTGCCTTTATACAAAGGAACTATGATGCTCTCTGCCAATCCCTAGGTACCTTACCCTCCCTTCCCTACATTTTTTTAAATAAAGCACCAACCACTCCAAAAACTATTCCCCACCTGCTTTTAACATTTCTATGTTTTACCCATCAATCCCGGCTGCCTTACCCCCTTTCATTTTACCTACTGCCTCACGAACTTCCCCCACACTCACAACTGGCTCTTCCTCACTCCTACAAGATGTTATTCCTCCTTGCCCTATACACGAAATCACAGCTTCCCTATCTTCATCAACATTTAACAATTCCTCAAAATATTCCTTCCATCTTCCCAATACCTCTAACTCTTTTAATATAACGTATATTATTTTATGGTCTAAAGGTATTTTAATGGTACCTTTTACTTATAAATTAGATATAAACATTATAACAGACTCATAATCATATATTGTTACAATGGCCTCCATCTTGGCTGAATGGATAGATTGGAAAAAGACAGTCAATTTCCTGAGACGATCTGAGTTTCAAACACTTAGCAACACAGGAGAGCTTCTAGTGGAAGTGTCACAAGTAGTCGCACTTGCGGGAGACTAATGAATAATGCTATTCTCAGGTAGTCTCTTAAAGTATATGAGCAGGAAAAGAAGACCTCGAGACTGAGAGAGGTGTTGTACTGCCTGCTCTACTCCACTCACCTCTGACGTAAACTCACGTCAGGAGAGTAGTAACCAGAGGTGAGGTCATAAATGGTTGTTATCACTGGTAAATGATGCATCAGCGCAAAATACATATATATACATAAAATGAAAAATGAGAAAGATGAAAATGAATATGTAATATTACAAAGCTGATTTTCGTCGTTTCAGCTAATAACGACGATAATCGCAATGTAATATTAGATAAATGAACAAAATTGTAAGACATATTTAGAGAAACCGCAAGTCAGCGTAACAATTATAGTAACATATAAAACAGTCATTGAGATATAAAACAGCATAATAAAACATAAAACACATGTGTAAAATATAACATTACGACAGCAGAGAATTACAGTATAAATAATTAAAAGTAACAATGGTGAAACATACAAGACCAGTACAGTACAATAACACAGAAGACCAGTACAGTACAATAACACAGAAGACCAGTACAGTACAATAACACAGAAGACCAGTACAGTACAATAACACAGAAGACCAGTACAGTACAATAACACAGATGACCAGTACAGTACAATAACACACAAGACCAGTACAGTACAATAACAGAAGACCAGTACAGTACAATAACACAGAAGACCAGTACAGTACAATAACACAGAAGACCATTACAGTTACACAGAAGACCATTACAGTTACACAGAAGACCAGTACAGTAACACAGAAGACCAGTGCAGTAAAATAACACAGAAGACCAGTACAGTACAATATCACAGAAGACCAGTACAGTACAATAACACAGAAGACCATTACAGTTACACAGAAGACCATTACAGTTACACAGAAGACCAGTACAGTAACACAGAAGTCCAGTACAGTACAATAACACAGGAGACCATTACAGTTACACAGAAGACCAGTACAGTAACACAGAAGACCAGTGCAGTAAAATAACACAGAAGACCAGTACAGTACAATAACACACAAGACCAGTACAGTACAATAACACAGAAGACCAGTACAGTAGCCCAGAAGACCAGTACAATAACGCAGAAGACCATTACAGTACAATAATACAGAAGACCAGTACAGTACAATAACACAGAAGAGCAGAACAGTACAATAACACAGAAGCCCAGTACAGTACAATAACACAGAAGATCAGTACAGTACAATAACACAGAAGATCAGTACAGTACAATAGCCCAGAAGACCAGTACAGTACAATAACACAGAAGACCAGTACAGTACAATAACACAGATGACATCCTACACAGTAACACAGAAGACCAAACAGATAACAGCTTAGCAGTATAGATCACACAAGACCAGTACAGCAACACTAAAAGAACAGTACAGTACATAGCGCAGAAGAACAGTAACAGAAAAAGACATGTACAGTAAAACTGATTACCTGGAGCTCGACTGAAATTTACAAGTATTGTTTTAATCTTATTCGTGAGTCCATAATGAACACTATGAACAAGCACTGCCTGATGAATGAACATAAATCACAACAATACCATGACTCTATGAGCTGGATGGATCACAAGTTCAACCAGTGAGTACTGCCAGGGAGGCTGGAGTGGACTCTATACCACGCATTGACTACTTTTAGGAGCTGGAAGTGGGAATAACACCACCGACTTACTGTCACAAGTGAAGTGACAATAACAACCACCGTGACTACTGTAAGGGAGGTGGAGTGGATAACCCACCTGTGACTACTGTTTAGGGGGGGTGCGGCGAGGCTGGAGTGAGAATAACACCACAGTGAACTACTGTCCCGGATTTAGTGGGAATAACACCACCGTGACTACTGTAGGAGGCTAAATGCGAATAACACACTATTCGAAACAAATATTAATAAATATAAAGAAAAAATTATTTATTGCGACCACTGTCTGCCTCAGAGTAATTCTGAGTTACCAACCTTTGCCCACTGGAGGCCAGTGGTACGTCTTTAAGGTCCACCTCCCCTCGCCATCCCAGGTTCATGTGTTCCAGAATCCATCCGATGGGCCCACGGATTCTCCCCTTCCTCTCTCCTAAGGTCAGCATCCCTGCCTCTCCCTTTGCCTTCCAGCCATCAGCCTTCCCCAGCTCATGTGTTCCAGGAATCCAACCGTCCGCCTCCGAATGTTTTTTCCTTCCAAACTTCCCCAAGGTCAGCCTTACCCAACCTGTATTCTTACAATCCCAGAGTTCATGTATCCAGAATCCATCCGTCTACCGCCAATAGTCTTCCCCTTCACCACTTACCCAAGGTCAGCCACAACTGCTGTTATTCAGGCTTTTTTCTCCCAGGTTTATGTAACCAGGAATCCATCCGTTCGGCTCCACGGATTGTCTCCCTTCCCCACTTCCCAAGGTCAGCCTACAACTACAACCTTCCGCCAAAGCTCATGTACCAGGAATCCATCCGTTCGCTTCCGGATGATTTCCCCTTACCCACTTAACCTAGGTCGGCGGTGAGCCTTCCCCGATCAGTGTCTCCAGGAATCACTTGTGTCACGAGTGGTACTGTCCCTTTCCCCACTCCCCAGTACTCTAAGGCTGGTCGCACCCACAGTGACCCTTGCTGATTGGAAACTTGGTCTGTTTAGACTGGTCACAGTAGTGACTGTCCCAGGTGGGGATTACTGGAGGGGACACACAGAAAACTGCGTCCGGAAGATTACTTACACTCACCAGACAGCCTGAAACAGTAGGTCAGCTGACGAGGCGAAGCTTCAACATTCGGCTCGGCCACCCAGGAGAGGCTAATTAAATAACATTTTGAAGATCCTTTTTATATTACATTATGAAAAGTATATCCAAATGTACAAGTATATTTTTTAACTTATTTATTCATTTCAAAGTAGTTGTGATATTTTATTTAACATAAATTAATTGCCGAATGTAGAGACCTTGTCTAACTCCATCAAAACTGTTCACATTACCCTATTTTCATTTTTATTTATTTATTCTCTTTTGCATTTTACACGCAAAGGCTAACACGCCGACCAATATACACGTATATAAGTATTTTCGCGTACATTTTAGACGTTTCAACACACCACCTAACGCATACACTTGTATGCATAACACACACCATCAGCACACACACAATCCTCTGGTATTATCAAATACGCAGCACATGTAATCAACAATGTACACAATTCTCTCTTACTCACTTTAACATATAGGAGGTCACATACATAACGCACACACACACACCTCACCTCTGGGAAAAAAAAAAAAAAAACCCACTGTCATGAACACTCATGTCACATACATGTGACAACATTCTCATAGACATAACTGTACTCGTCTACATAGTGGGTAAAATTAACAATATCAGATGAGACTATGTAAGGGAAATACAGAAATTATTAGTGCTTCATATTCAGAATCATTATAAGACATAGTTATTATGTATGTTAGTAGATATGAATAAATATTCATTCCTATGTGTTATTCTGTACAGGATGTCATGTTTACATATTATGTGTTGATGTATGTCATAGTGTACATCTTATGTATGAATGAGTACAACGTTTATGATATTGTGTATGAGTGTCCCGTTATATGTTATTGTGTACGGAAGATTGTCATGTATATATATTAGTGTGTATGGCCTTAGTAGAAATTGTTTTGATATTGTTGTGTAGGGATGAGTGTCATGTATATGTATAGGACAATGTATAGGACTAGGAGGGCAACTGCAGGGTTCATTCACTATAGGCTTTTTATGTTCCTATGAACTCAAGTTAGGTTCCGTGTAACACCACTTAAACCGAGGTATAATACTCTCAAAGATGAGGAGCAACACAGAATGTAGCTGGAGGAATGTTCCCTCACAGTAATGAACCCTACTCACTGCTCCCGTCTATAAATACAACAGAATAATTTGTCACCACCATCTATCCTCTCGTTGTTCGGCCGCTTGTTGACCACAGAAACTAAAGGCCCCCCCCAAGGGGGGGTGGCCAGCTGTAAATATACGTCCTGGACAATGTTGACTTCCATCAGCCCACGTCTGTGGTGAAAAGCTACCCCCACTCTGTGCAAGAAACGTATAAAATACACGACAATATGAAAGATAGGCACAGATGGCAACATCGGATATCTATATATTGTAATCGTTTTCCGCCATACATTTACTTTATCAATACAGATTCTAGGACATAATTAGAAGACAGTAAAACTATATACAAAAGATGAGGTAACAGTCCCCTCATCCTAGGAGTAGTGTTCACACAAACGTGGTGTGGAGACTCTGGAGCAAAGTCTCAGAAGAGGCTGTCGGTTATATAGTTTTTATAGATGTTTGCACACGTTTTATAATGTCCTTTTCATAAATGTCGGTATTATATACCAGTCCTTGCACACTTGTCCAGACACTGCAACATCATGGAATTTGGTTCAGGGGACGTCTACAAGACCCTTCACGGCTGCTACAACGACCATCCCTATTGGGTAGGACCTACGTTCACACTGGGGAATCTACCGCCTACCACTGACTAGCCCTCGTCTGCTACACGTCCTTACAACAGACGACCTATATCACCGCCATCTTCTTACCTTGCTCCAGAGTCTCCTCCACCACGATCTGTGAACACTAACTCCAAGGCGGAGGGTCTGATTGGCCTTATCTTTTGTAAATCTAGTTCTGCTGGGTCTTTCTAATTATGTCCTAAAATTTGTATTGATAAGCCACTGGATGTGAAAAGCGTCACAATACAGAATAGCCCGATATTGTACACGTGTCTAGAACTTTTATAACCCCCACATCTGTTTTGTCTTGACATCCAACTTTTCGTGACATCTTCCTTATCATATTCCGTTTTTTTCTTGATTCTCCATCAGTGCGTGAATTTGTGTGTTACCTCGTTCTAGCATGTCTCACCAGACCGCTCTATCTCACAGCATCACTAGTTAACTACCAGTCACCGTAACTGTTTAGCTTCGCTTTGCTTCAAACATCACAGTTGCTCTGAACAAGACACCGATATTTTTCCGAAAATGCCTATCTCAGTATGTTATCTATCTACAACCCCGCGGTCACCACTGTGCTATAAGGTGATAACTAGTGCCCCAAAAGAAAATGAATTTACTAGAGTAAGCGCGTTACTGCTGCGAATCTAGGAGACGTTAACCCTTCCCCCACAAATAGTTTATTATGCAACCACCTCTTGCTCCGTCTAGGGAACTTGTTTTAATACTCTTTTAACACACGTAATACAGGAATGTAACATTTCACAAAGAATGCCGAGATTTAATCCCTCGGATCATCACTCCTCATTCTCCACCCCGGTGAAAGCATTCGTAATTAAGGAACTGTAACACACATCTCAGATATGTATGAGAGGTGCTGGACATGAAATCAGAAGACTGACGAACTCGGGAATAAACTGAGAGATCTTGAGCCATTCCCTCCTTAGTAAAAATTATACATAGATAAATACTCCCTCCAACCCGAAGAATTGGAGGGCAGGGGTAAGGAGAGATTTTGAGTCTAGGTGCTTGATAATACAAGCAGGCCTTTTATGAGCCGTGGGGTGTTAGATATGAGTGAGCAGGAAGCCAGTGGATAATTTATGATTTTGACGAGCTGTTGTAGTGTGCAACAGTGTCATTTATGAAGATATTAGGAAAACCAGTTACCAGGCTTGAGTCCCTGGACTAGGAAGTAACAGTGTCCTGACAGCTGAAGGAATGGTGAGGATTACAGAAATTGAAATGAATGGCTGTCAAAGCAACAAAACTGTAATGACAAGATGTTTGCCAACACACCGGAAGGGCAGATAATATAGATCCCAATTCTTACAAAATACTGTGACAAATCATCGTTTTTAATAAGTTTACTTCGTACCCAACATTATACTGAAAATAAAATTGGACATGACTCATAATCCCATCATGGAAGGTTCCCCTGATTTGATGGTGAGGGTCTCTTTGAATTGTAGGGAATTGGATCAGTGCTCAAGTCCCCGAATTAAGCCTGAAGCCTTCCACATCCCCCCCCCCAGCTCTGTATAATCCTATGGGTTAAGCGCTTCCCCTTAATATTTTTATCTAAAGAAAAGTACCGAAATTCCTGATTGCAATCTTTTCACATTTAATTTCTTTAATTTTTAACTAACATTATTGATTATAACTCTAAAAAAATACATATTACCACAGAGATATAAATGAGAAAAAAACATAACATTAAACAAACAACATCAGTACAATACATTCAACAATTGTTGATGAAATAAGAAAATTCGTGCCACATAAATCATGCCAATAGACATTACATCATACGGGAAAGGCATGACGCAGACCAGAGAAAGTTTAGCAATGCTTATGCTAACTGTAAAGAAGTCTCGACACATACATTCTCCACTGAAGAAAAGTTATGAAAACTAATGCTCTCATGCTGGAGTAACGTATAAGGTAAGGTAAACACAATTGAGAAACACTGAAGAATAGTCTGAAGGATGTAGATCTCAGTATTACAAAATCCCTAAAGCTATTTCGAATCATTGACTGACATTCAAGAAGCTGAATGTTCGCTCAACACATGTAAGTGGAGACAGAAATAAGTATGTGATAAATAACAGCCTATAATAAACATTTGAGAGAATATATGTAAAGTTATGAAATCGTTATTTCATAACGGACTTTAGTTATTAAGCGTTCTTAAGTGATTCAGAAAATGCATGTTGAATAATTAATCTACAAAACTTCAGGATCCAGTAATACTGTCTCATCTCGATTATTAGTATGGATAAAAGCAATGCAGAATACAGCTTAAATACATTTTCAGACAATGGTTACTATCAGTCAGTCGTTCAGTTGTTTTTATTTTTTCTTCTAGAAAAACAATGTGTGAAAATATGATCCCACACTCACAGTCTATTTAGCAAAATATTATCATATATAAAAGGAATAAAAGGAAATTAATTCTCCAGCATTTGAGGGACGTTAGAAGCTGTGAACTCCACACAGCATTTCCTCAGAGTAGGAAGCTTAACTTGACAAATGCAGCAAACCCATTGGAGCCCTGACCACCTATGATATTAAGATAACATCAAGTGTTGAATATCTGGTATATACGAGCAGATGTAATTACACGGAGGACACACAGAAATCTGCGCCCTATTAAATATACAACCACCAGGTGTAGGCAGAAGCATGTCCATCAAAGAGACGAACTCTCTACTCGTAGACCTCCATGGGGAGGCACAAGCTGTTTAGTTCTTGCGATTGACGTCTATTTAAATTTCATAGTTTTCTCTGTTCTTATATGATTTTTCTGCATTTTTGGTTCATATAAAAGCGTAAGTCTCTAATTTTCCAGTTTGTAACTAGCCTTTATCTGTGTATCAAGTTTCTGGGGTGATTGTGTTAAACACTGTGATTCTTCGTATCACCGTGTTATTATGTATAAACATATACATTTTACATCATCTGATACATTGTTGTGACATCACAGCTTTTCTTGTATTCCTTTGAGTATATACTATTGAAGAATAAAATTGGGATATATTGCTCTTCTAATGTTTATTAACTAAGTTGTATAATGTTGTGAATATTGTGATCGTTGCACTCACTATCGTTATATGAATAACTAAGGTAACATTTATATCTTGGTATAATCTAGGGCATATATACCCAGTTATCGTGTATTTCTGATAGCAGCTAGCAAAGTTTCTTGGTAAAGGTTATCTCTCCATCCATTTCTTTATTCAACAGTTTTCTTGTATAATTACTTTTCAGATTATAAATACAGGATTTTGTATTATATTAAAAAAAAAAAGAAAAAACCAAAAAGACAGAATCTAATTATTTACTTCGCAATATAATGTTCAATCTACTTTTACAGTAAAAATCTTTTCTAGTAATGATTTCAGTTATCACTCAGCAGGCCTTAGACGAAACACCGTATCCATGACCACTTTTTTAACTTTGAATTAATGTGTACAACTTACATATGTACCCTCCCTGCAGTGTGGTGTACACCACCTAGTTGTATCACACCTTGTTTGAGGTTGCAGGGTCGAGTCGCAAGCTCCTGGCGCCGCCTCTTCACGGTCAGCTAACTAGTCATCTCTCCCGCTGAACCGTGAGCTTTATCATACCTATGCTTAAGCAGCTTGTATGGATCCTCTGCCTCCACTACATCGCTTCCCAAACTAATTCCCAATTTCATAACTACTCTGTGGCAGAGAAGTACTTACCTAAAATCCCTGTTGATTTCATTCTAATTTGTGTCTATCAACTTCTATCAACTGTGTCCCCTGTGCTGTGTCCGGCATACTCTGGAGACATCTGTCTTGTCAACCTTGGTCATTCCTCTCAGTATTTGTATGGCGTTTATCATGATCCCCCCTATCTCGGTGTGTGTGTGTGTATGTTGTGTGTTGTCTCCAATCAATTAACAAAGTGAGTCTTCGTCATCTCATGTATCCTCACCTCTAACGTCCAATAAATCAATCCAGACCGCAATAACTAGTTCCGAAAGTCGTCGTCTGTTATTGTATGTCTTGGCTTCCCACTTCTCGGAGGTCCCAGACGACCTATTGCTCATGGATTATGATCTTTCCAATTTTTCGACGGACGAGACTTCCAGGTGGAGGAAAATATAGAAGACAGAGAAAATCTGTGTCTGTAGATTACACCCCTCGGCATGGACATCTATGAGCGTTCACACCAAAACAAATATGAGAGTCGCACCAGTGACACATCCAGAAATCGGTATTCAGAATAGTTTAATCCTGCGTATGTGCCAGTATCTATAAATATATATATATATATATAATATATATATATATATATATGTATGTATATATATATATTAATATATATTATATATATATATAAAGTATAATATATTATATAATTATATATATAAATCAATTATGTAGGCACAACGTATGTGTGAACGTTGGTTATGTTCAAGCGTTGTGTTGTCAACTCTTGACTTCTAGGACCTTTCACCCACTCCAGCACTTGACTTCTAGGACTCACCCACTCCACACTTGACTCCAGGGCTTTAGTAGCTCTCACTAACACTTGACTTCTGAGGACATCACTTGTCCACTCAACACGTTTGACTTCACAGACTTCACCCACTCAACTCTGGACAACTCCTAACCTGGATGTACTATATAAATCACCACGTATTGGAATTGTTATTACATGATTAAGCAATTTTGAGGTGAAACGTTTCTATCAAATAGATCCCCTGTAATTAGTGCTTACCACAATTGCGACGCGTCGCTTTATCCTGCAAATTAAATATGCTGTTACCTACAGGTACTTATTTGACACTCACCAAACACTCGCTAGTCTTACCCATAAAATGGATTTTGTGACGCCGAACCAAACACTCACAGTGTTTACAGTCTTTATCCAGTTTAATGCTAAAAATGTCGCTTTAATTAGACAACGTCTGAACTCAGTAGAGCTTTATCATATTTTCACAAAGCTCTGTCGACTCGATAACCAATGTAAAAGACTTTTACTACGCTGTGTTTACTTAATTAGTATCCCGACACTTTTGGGGATAACCTAATTGACTGTTAGATTTTTTTTTCGCGTTTTTTTTCGTCCTCCAAGCTTCCGGTTTTATCTTTTTCTCAAAACATAGGATTCTTTCAATTTCCAAGCCACTGGATGTGCATTAACAGCAAATTCGGACAACAATGCAGGGGCCTAAGACCCATTCCCAACACCGTGGAATGGCTTCCGATAATTCTCGACAAAACACTCAGTGGCAGATAGCTCTAAAGTTCAAGGAAAAGATATGAATTAGATGCTCCGAAACTCTGGCGAAGGAGAAGAGCGAATTTCAGGTGTGTGGGATCACACTGCGAAGTCTGTATATAAATTGTGTGACATTCTGATGCGTTGAATCACGTTAATAAAATATTTGAGTTCCTTCTTCTGGAGGCTGGCAATCTGTAACTGGCATCTTACGGCCAGAACACATCCATTAAGTTTAGTTTGTGATCGGCAATTTTGGCAATTCTGCATTAAATTCCATAAAAAAACAAAATAAAATTCATCGGAGTCCGAGGTTAAGCTCGGAAGCCTCTCGATCTGTAATTAATTTTCCGCGTTATGTTCCCAGAAAGCAAAGATTCGTGCTGAAATTTGGGCTCACAAGTCCCCAATTTGAGTAGTTTTATTAAGAAAATAGTGAAACTGGATTTCCATTCAATAACTTAAAGAATGTCACGGTGCTGTATCGCTAACAAAATATAATATAGCTAGGATGTCATATCCATCAAAGGAAGACGCTAAGCTTAGACTTATTATGCTTTCACCACATAATTTAGACTTGTATCTTTCACCTCATAAGTTTAGACTTGTAGGCATCACCATCACATAAAGTTTAGAATGTAGCTTCACCACTAGTATGAGACTTACAGGCTGAAAGATTTCTCTCTGAAATAAATCTTTGGCTTATCAACTGAGCTATGTAAATTGAAATTTGCTAATTTTATATTTATATTATTATTTTTCAGAGAATTTGAATTAAATTCCCATACCCCCAAAGAAAATAAGATTTATATTAATAAAATAATTGAAAACCCACGTTATTTTTATTTTTTAACTCTTATTTTCTATTGCGAGCAGCTAGTTAATTGAACTTATGAAACTTTGTGCATTCAGTATTTCCTTAATTTCCAATCAGAACACGTTTTTCCGATCGGCTTCAAATTCCTCATACCCAGGTAAACGTATACTAGGTGAAGGTGGTGGAACAGTTGTCATATGCAGGTACATCTCGTGATCAGTTTTTTTAAACAGACTAGTTCCCGAAACGTTGATTACGTCTCCGCAAATATTACTCGCTCGACAATACGCTAAAATCAGTCGTAATCCCGTAAATACCCAAAATCGTTTATTATTAATACAAGTAATACAAAATTCTGACAGATATGTATCATTAATATGAGACGGCTGTTTGTGGCGCTTGACGCGCCTATATAGCTCATTCAGATTTAGATGTTGTTTTCTCTTGGGGGGGGGGAGAAAGTAGTAAATTGTCATAAAATTTTAGACTGATTTCTCCGCTGATCCTGTGTGACAGGAAGTGAGGGGGGGGGGCGGGAGATGATACACGGCGAAGGAAAAACTAGTATTATAACAGTACTTTACTGAGTGTATAAAATAGCAAGCTAATGTTTGGTGGTTTCTTGACGATTGATGTGGAGGTCTTCGAGGGATGTCGGATGGAGTCTGCATTGGGTGCTAGTGGTGCATGTCATAGATTTGTGGCTACGAGTGGTGCGTCCAGTGTGCTACTAGTGGTTCGTTAGTAGTGGCTTATCTAGTGTTGGTCGTCAGTGTGCTACTAGTGGGTGCGTCAGTGAGCTACTTAGTGTGGCGTCAGTGGCGCTAAGTAGTGTGGCGTCAGTGTGCTACTAGTGTTGCGTCGTGTGCTACAGTGTGCGTCAGTGTGTCGAGCTATGTTGTGCGTCAGATGGCTACTATGTAGGGCGTCAGTGTGACTACCAGTAGTGCGTCAGTGGATGCTATCCAGTGTGCGTCATTGTCTACCAGTGGTGCGTCATGTGCTACTAGTGAGTGCGTCAGTTGTGCTCAAGAGTGCGGTCAGTGTGCTACTATGGTGCGACCAGTGTGCGTACATAGTGGTGCGTCATGTGCTACTAGTGCGTCAGTGTCACTAGTGGTGCGTCAGTTTGCTACCGGTTAGTGTCGTCAGTGGCTACCATGTGTGCGTGCAGTGTGCTACCAGGGATGGTCAGTTGCACTAGTAGTAGCCAGTGTGCTACAAGAGGTGGCGTCAGTGTGCTACTAGTGGTGCTCAGTGGCTACTAGGTGCGGCAGATGTGCACTAGTGGTGGCGTTCATGTGCTACTAGTGCGTCAGTGTGCTACGTAGTGTATGTGAAATTTTGTTTTTGAGTGGTGGCGTCAGTGTGCTACGTGGGGTGGGGGGGGGGGGGGAACGCGCAGCGAACTCAGTGGTGCGTCATGTCTACTAGTGGGGGCGTCAGTGTGCTACCAGTAGTGCGTCAGTGTGGCTACATGTGGCGTCGTGTGGCTACTGTGGTGCGTCAGTTTGGCTACTAGTGGAGCGTCAGGGCGGCTACAAGTGTGCGTCAGATGCTACTAGTGGATGCGTCTGTGTGGGCTACTATGGTTCGTCATGTGCTAACTAGTGGGTGCTCTGTGTGACATACTAGTGTGGCGTCAGTGTGCTACTAGTGGTGGCGTCATGTCGCTACTAGTGGTAGCGACAGTGTTGCTACTAGTGGTGCGTCAGGGTGCTACTAGTGGTGCGTCAGTGTGCTACTAGTGGTGCGTCAGTGTTGCTACATAGTGGAGCGACAGTTGCTACCAGTAGTGCATCAGTGTGCTACAGTGGTGCGTCATTGTGCTACAGGGTGCGTTCAGGTGTCTAACTAGTAGTGCGTCATGTGCTACAAGAGAGTGCTGTCAGTGTGCTACGTAGTGGTGCGTCAGTGTGCTACTATGATGGTGCGATCAGTGTGCTGACTAGTCGTCATAGTGTGCTACTAGTGTGCGTCATGGTGCTACCGTAGTGCTATCCAGTGTGCTACAGTGGTGCGTCAGTGTGCGTACCATGTGTGCGTCAGTTGTGCATACTAGTAGTGCTCAGTGTGCTTACAAGAGGTGCGTCAGTGTGCTACTAGGGTGCGGCATGGCTACGATGGTGCGATCAGTGGTCTAGCTAGTGGGTCGTCAGTGTGCTACAGTGCGTCAGTGTGCTATCCCAGTATAGCTGTCAGGGCTATCCCAAGTGTGCGTGCAGTGTGCTACTAGTGGTGAGTCAGTGTGCTACTAGTGGTGCGTCAGTGCGCTACTAGTGTGCGTCAGTGTGCTACTAGTGGTGCGTCAGTGTGCAAGCTTTAGTGGTTCGTCAGTGTCTACTTAGTGCGTCATGAGGTTCTACTAGTGTCAGTGTTGCTACTAGTGTGCGTCGTGTGGCTACCAGTGGTGCGTCAGTGTGCTACCAGTGGTGCTCAGTGTGACTACTAGTAGTGCGTCAGTGTGTCTACAAGTGGTGCGATCAGTGTGCTAGTAGTGGGATTGGGCGTCAGTGTTGCTACAGTGGTGCGTCAGTGTGCTACTATGGCGTCAGTGTGCTACTAGTGGTGGCGTCAGTGGTGTCTACTAGTGGTGCTCAGTGTGGCTACCGAGTGGTTGGGGGGGGGGGGGGGGGGGGGGGGGGGGGGGGTGAGGTGTGGGGGGGGGGGGGGGGGGGGGGGGGGGGGGGGGGGGGGGGGGGGGGGGGGGGGGGGGTAGGGGGGGTCAGTGGGCTACTAGTGGTGCGTCAGTGTGCTACCAGTAAGTGCGTCAGTGTGCTACCATGTGGTTGCAGTCAGTGTGCTACAGAAGGTGCGTCAGGTGGCTACTATGGATGCGATCAGTGCGCGACTTATTGGTAGCGTCATGTGCTACTGTGTGCTCAGTGTGTTTTTTTATAATATTTATTTTTATTTAAGTTTATTATTATAATATAATATACTAGTGGTGCGCAGTGTGCTACCAGTGGTGCTCAGTGTGCGACGCAGTGGTGTCGTCCAGTGTGCTACCATGGTGCGTCAGTGTGCTACCATAGTGGTGGGCGTCAGTGTGCTACAAGTGTGCTATTGTATTTATTTGTCAGTGTGCTACGAAGTGGGTGACGTCAGTGTGCATAACAGTGGTGCGTTCATGTCTACTAGTGGTGTGCGTCAGTGTGCTAACTAGTGGTGCGTCAGTATTGCTACGAGTGGTGCGTCAGTGTGCTACTGTTGGTGCGTCAGTGTGGCTACTAGTGTCGTAAGTGTGCTACTAGTGGGTGCGTCCAGTTGTGCTACTAAGGTAGGTGGGCGTCCAGATGACTACTAGTGGGTGTCGTCAGTGTGCTACTAGTGGTGCGATCAGAGTGCTACTATGTGTGCGTCAGTGTGCTAACAGTGGTGCGTCAGTGTGCTACTAGTGGTACGTCCAGTGTGCTACAGTAGTGCGTCAGTGTGGCTACCAGTGGTGCGGGCAGTGGTGGCAACCAGTGGTGCGTCAGTGTGCTACTAGTGTGCGTCAGTGCGCTACTAGTGGTGCTCAGTGTGCTAACTATTGATGTGGCGTCAGTGGGGCTACAAGTGTGACGTCGAGTAGTGTTAATAATAATATATAAAAAAAATACTAAAATAGTAACGACAGTCGAGTGTCGTCAGTGTGGCTAACGCAGTGTGCGTCAGTGTGCTACCAGTGGTGCGTCAGTGTGCTACAAGTGTGCGTCCGTGTGCTACTAGTTGGTGCGTCAGTAGTGCTACTATGGTGCGTCAAGTGTGACAGACTTAGTGGTGCGTCAGTGTGCTACTAGTGGTGCGTCAGTCATGACTACTTAGGTTGGTGCGTCAGTGTGCTACTAGTGGTAGCGTCAGTGTGCTACTAGTGGTGCGTCAGTATGCTAGGCTATGGTGCGTCAGTTGTGCTACGAGTGGGTGTCGTCAGTGTGCTTACGAGGGTGCGAAGTTGGTTACACCAGTTGTTCTGGGGAGGTAACAATTGACATTAACCACAACATTGCTAAATGCAATAATAGCGACATTTGCAAGGTGTAAGTCTTGCAGGGCTTACATTCCGTGTACATACAGGGGCCGTGTACATACATGAGTCTGAATGTTTACATAGCCACATGGTCTTTGTACTATACTATGGTCTAACTGTGTCATATTATGATCGGGATGGTTGTATATACTCAGTTTGTCTATTGTGAACATCACTCACAGACACTACTCTCGTCCCGAGATCGCGAATCCCCGTACGGCATGAAAAATTAGAGGGACGCGTTCCTTAAGGACATCTTCATGGTCTATGTTCACCCATCAGTAAAGAGGGTACCTGGGTGCTAGTCGGACTGTGATGGGTCGCATCCTTGGGACAAAACTGACTTAAAGTTCGACTGTAAATGTACACGCAATAACAAGCGACTTTCTTTAATGTCTTTGATGTCAGTTAGGCCTGTTATATCTTACATGTTACTTGTAAGAATAAAGAGTATTTTTAATTATATCTATACATAGTGAACATACAAGGAGCAGAGGTTATCCACATACTCATATGGTTTAAGCTTATGGAACTTGGACACTACTCTCCCTGGGGTCAGAAGCTCGCTTAAGGATCCTGGATACCTACGGTGTATCCAGAGCTTGCGGAAAATGTGAGTATATGCTAGCAGGAGAAGTGTTGTGTGTCCATGCTTTACAGGGAGAGGTGTGTACATGCGTTACAAAGAGGTATGATGAGTTGGTGTGTGTGATGTGGTGATGTGTTGTGACTGTGTCGTCTGTCTGTCGCATGTCTGTGTGTCGTGTATTCAATTGTAACACACGCTAATTGTTGGTTTGCCAAAGGTCGGTTCAGAGCTTCCTGGCCCTTTCGCGTCTTCGCTTTATTTCATACCTCCTTAAAGCTATGTTGATTCTGCCTCCACTACATCACCCTGCTAACTGTATCACTTCCTAACATCCCTCTGATACCATCGAATCTCAACTTCGACTCTGAAACATTCTGGTCCCTACCCCCACTTGTCATTCTCTCAAAGTTTCATATGTCGTATCATGTCCCTCACTCCTCCAGTGTCGTGTCGATTCGTTTAACCTCTCCTCTGTAGGACATACCGGCTTAGTTCCGGGGCAAGTCTTGTGCAAACCTTTGCACTTCCTATTTAATTTCATACGGGCTTGACCTAGGCGGGTTCCAAACTGTGTACTGCATACTCCAATAGGGGATCCATGACGTACACGTGTACGGAGTTCTTGAACGATATCTAATGAGTGTCGAAACGCTAATCATAGTTTTGGCCAGGCGCCTCACATGCTCACCATGTATTTGTTGATGTCGCCTCAGGAAATGTGCGTCATATATTATATTCACACACCAAGATACCTTTTTTCTGAGTTGAGGTTTGCAGTCTTTGGCCCCCTAGACCTGTACTCAGTCTGCGATGACAACAAAATTGTATACAATACCGACATTGGTGTTGGGGGGAGGAGGGGGGGGGGGGGGGGGGGGGGGGGAGTGGGGGGGTTGGTAGGACGAAAACCATAGCAACAGTTAGGGCCAACTTATTCCGAACCGTTCGCCCTACAATAGGCTTCTTCAGTCGAATACAGAACGTGGCAGGAACAGTAGAGATGTGAAGACGATGTGCACAGTCCATCGACCCTTGAAGTCGTAGAATTTGAGGTCAGTCCATCCAGCAGGAGAAATTCCAGATCCGCATAGTCAGAACGTAATTCTGAAGATCAGCGACAGTGCAGAGACTTCAATATGACTTGACAAAACCAAGGTCGAGCCCACAGCATGGAGTGTCGTGTGTATGAGAGGAAACTATCCCACTTGTTATCAGAAAATTGGTAAAAATCTGCTCCTTGTTGCCTACCAAAATGTAAATAATCACTGTTAGTTTTATAAGAATCGAGAAATGCATTGTTATTATTTGCGACCACTGTCAGTCCTCAGAGTTATTTCTGAGTTAACCAGACCTTGCCACGTGGAGGACCAGTGGTTCTTCTTTAAGGTTCATGCCAACCACATTACTGGTTTTTTTTGAAGTTTTTCCACAGGTCCATGTTCCAGGAGTCCATCTTGTGTCCCCTCAGATATTCTCCTTTCCACTTCCCGCAAGGTCTGCCTCAACACCCAGTAACCTCGACTAATACCCGGTCCATGTGTCCAGGATTCCATCTGTCGTCCCCTCAGATATTCATTCTCCATTCCTCACATCCCATAGGTCTGCCTCCACAACCAGTATCCCGTTTTCCCAGGTCCATGTGCCCAGGAGTCTCCATCTGTGTCCCCATCAGATATTCTCCATTCCTCACTCTCCCAAGGTCTGCCTCAATAACCAGTACCTCGTCTTTCCAGGTCCATGGTTTTTTTTTTGGTCCAGAGTCCATCGGTGTCCCACTCAGATATTCTCCTTTCCCTCACTTCCCCAAGGTGCTGCCCTCAACAACCAGGATCCTCGTCTTTCCCAGGTCCATGTGTCCAGGACAATAACACAGAAGACCATACAGTTTACACAGTAGACCATTACTAGTTACATCAGAAGTACCATACAGTAACTCAGAAGACCCCAGTGCAGTAAAATAACACAGAAGACAGTAAAGTACAATATCCCAGAGAGACCAATCTCAGTACAATAACATGAGGGAAGACCTATTACAGTTACACAAAGACCATTACTGTTACAACAAAACCAGTATCAGGTAACACAGATAGTCCAAGTACAGTACAATAACACAGGGCGACATTCCCGTTACACAGAAGACCATACAGTAACCACAGAAGACGTCATGCAGTAACATAACACAGAAGATCCAGTAACATACAATAACTCACAAGACATACAGTACAATAACAACCAGAAGAGGCGCAAGTACAGAGTAGCCCAGAAGAACCAGTACAATAACGCAGAGACCATTACAGTACAATTAAACAGAAGACAGTACAGTACAAATACACAGAAGAGCAGAACAGTACAATAACACAGAGCCCAGTACAGTACAATAACACGAATCAGTACAGTATCAATAATTCACAAAGATCAGGTACCAGTACAATAGCCCAGCAGACCATACAGTACAATTAACAACAGACGAGCAGAACAGTACAATAACAAAGATGACATCCTACACAGTAACACAGAAGACCAAACAGATAACAGCTTAGCAGTATAGATCACACAAGACCAGTACAGCAACACTAAAAGAACAGTACAGTACATAGCGCAGAAGAACAGTAACAGAAAAAGACATGTACAGTAAAACTGATTACCTGGAGCTCGACTGAAATTTACAAGTATTGTTTTAATCTTATTCGTGAGTCCATAATGAACACTATGAACAAGCACTGCCTGATGAATGAACATAAATCACAACAATACCATGACTCTATGAGCTGGATGGATCACAAGTTCAACCAGTGAGTACTGCCAGGGAGGCTGGAGTGGACTCTATACCACGCATTGACTACTTTTAGGAGCTGGAAGTGGGAATAACACCACCGACTTACTGTCACAAGTGAAGTGACAATAACAACCACCGTGACTACTGTAAGGGAGGTGGAGTGGATAACCCACCTGTGACTACTGTTTAGGGGGGGTGCGGCGAGGCTGGAGTGAGAATAACACCACAGTGAACTACTGTCCCGGATTTAGTGGGAATAACACCACCGTGACTACTGTAGGAGGCTAAATGCGAATAACACACTATTCGAAACAAATATTAATAAATATAAAGAAAAAATTATTTATTGCGACCACTGTCTGCCTCAGAGTAATTCTGAGTTACCAACCTTTGCCCACTGGAGGCCAGTGGTACGTCTTTAAGGTCCACCTCCCCTCGCCATCCCAGGTTCATGTGTTCCAGAATCCATCCGATGGGCCCACGGATTCTCCCCTTCCTCTCTCCTAAGGTCAGCATCCCTGCCTCTCCCTTTGCCTTCCAGCCATCAGCCTTCCCCAGCTCATGTGTTCCAGGAATCCAACCGTCCGCCTCCGAATGTTTTTTCCTTCCAAACTTCCCCAAGGTCAGCCTTACCCAACCTGTATTCTTACAATCCCAGAGTTCATGTATCCAGAATCCATCCGTCTACCGCCAATAGTCTTCCCCTTCACCACTTACCCAAGGTCAGCCACAACTGCTGTTATTCAGGCTTTTTTCTCCCAGGTTTATGTAACCAGGAATCCATCCGTTCGGCTCCACGGATTGTCTCCCTTCCCCACTTCCCAAGGTCAGCCTACAACTACAACCTTCCGCCAAAGCTCATGTACCAGGAATCCATAAAAATTTGGGAGCTGTATTTATGTTATACAGTTCATCTACATTAAAAATAAGTTTCTGTTCTTAATCATCAGTTTAAGTGTGTTTGTGAATGTTTTATTGTGTTGATGAGTGTTTGTGTGTTAATGTGTCTGTTCACCTCCACCAGAACTGTAATAAGTGTTGAACTTTTTTAGTTTTATTTGGTTATTTGTCTTATGTATCTGCGAGACGAGACACAATAGAAATAAGTCACTTTATCTGACTTTCTTTTTGGTTATCTGGTATTTACACATATGTTACTATGTTATAAGTTAATGTTTGTGTAACTGTTTTATTACGTGTACCTGTACCTAAACAATTACTTTACATGACTACACACTTCACCACCCACCAGCACACCACAACAGTTAAACTTTCAGTTTTATGGAGTTAGTTGTACTTATGTAGCGATCAGTGAAGAGATGAGGCCAGGAAGCACTGCTCGACCCTCGGCCGGTAATTCTCAACTAGTTGAAGTACAAATTAGGTGATACACAACTTACACTAACACAACACACTACACACCACACACACACACACACACACACACACAACACACACACAAACTCACGTCAGAAGACTACACACAGAAAAGCCAGACTCGACACACACCCACACATCTCAACTAGTATACACTGACGACAACATACACACACACACACACAACACACACACATACACCACACCACAACACACACACACACACAACACACACACATACACACACAACACACACACACACACCACACACACACACAACATACACCACACACATCACAACACACCAATACACACACACATACACGTACACACAACACTACACACACACACAACAACACAAACAACACACACACACACAACACACACACATACATACACACAGCACACACACACAACATACACACACGTACACACACACACACACACACAACACACACAACAACACACAACACACACACACAAACACACACATCACACACACACACATCCACAACACACACACACCACACATACACACACACACATACACACACACAACACACACAAACACCTCCACATACCACACACACATACACACACATAACACAAATACACACACACATACACCACACACACACACACATCACACACATACACGACACACACACAACCACACCATACACATACACAACAACACTACACACACACAAACCCACACACACACACACACATACACACACACAAACACTCACACAAACACTCACACACACAGACACACACACACGTATGTGTACACACACATACACACAGACTCAGCTCCTGGCCCCGCCTCTTCACTGATCGCTACTGGATCCTCTCTCTCTCTGCTTCCTGAGCTTTGTCATACCTCTACATAGTTTTAAGAAGAGGTATGACAAAGCTCAGGAAGCAGAGAGAGAGAGGATCCAGTAGCGATCAGTGAAGAGGCGGGGCCAGGAGCTGAGTCTCGACCCCTGCAACCACAATTAGGTGAGTACAATTAGGTGAGTACACATACACACACACAAACACACACACACACACACACACACACACACACACACACACACACACACACACACACACACACTATAAACGTTATGGGACGAAAAAAACTATCGGCTGGGGATATTGGATCCTTTGACAAAAATAATTAAGATGGTGGCTGGTGCACACTGGACAGTACGACTGTCTAACATACTATGTTATGTTCTAATGTTCTGTGATATATGAATGTCATTTAGAATGTAAAATTAATACTGTGATGAAATGTATTGAGATGTTTAAATGTTAGCACGTTTTATACCTTGAATGGTGTGGCACACAATGTTATTTCTTAAGTCCTAATGTTTATACTACAAATAATACTTAACGTTAATGTTCTGGTGATGTTTAAGTCATGACTGAACATTTTTCTGCTCTTTCTAATTAAAATATAAACTTCCTTTGGGAAAAACTCTAACTTTAAATTTTTTTTAGTTAACATTTTTTTTTAAGATTGAATTGATTCATAAATTTAGATAAAATCAAAGGGAATGCTGAAAAAATATTAAAACAAAATCCAAAAAAATTTCCATATAAATAGACATTTGAAGAATGTTAAGAACGCAGAAGAAGTTGAGAGAACAATTTAAAATTATGAACAAAAACAAAGTGTACATCTGGATTCTTTAAATTTTTAGAGTATTGTCAAGGGGTGGGCTTTATCAACACAATAATTTTTTAAAGTAAAGAAAAGCAAATTTAAAACTAGCCCGTTTTTCACAAGGTTGTAATTCTTTATTGTGCGCTATTTTTTACCATTCATATATAAAATAATATAATGCATAACAACCTTTATTTACAATAAAAAGTCCCGCAAAAACAAAACATTACTAAAAATAATAATTACAAAAAAGGGAATTATCATAAAACTGAAAGAAAAAAAAAATAAAAAAAAAGACGATTAAGTTTTTTGCCAAAACAAAATGTGATGATTCTCAGATAACCAATTTTTGTAAATGTAACAAACCCGAGTGACTCCTCAAAAAGGGGTTACCAAAAGTTTTTTGTAACACCTGAGTGGTTTTCAGAAAAAGGGGTTGCCCCTTATGTTTAAAACCCCAGTGATTGGGCAGTAAGGGGTCACAAAGTGGGAACACCTCAAAACTGTCAGTAAGGGGTTTTTTTCCAGTTTTGTAACCCTCAGTGACTGTCCCGTAAATGTTTCCATTATGTAACACCCCATGACTGTCGTAAGGGTTACCAGTTTTTTTTTCCCTCAGTGATTGTCATAAGGGGTTTAAAAGTTATGTAACACCCGAGTGATTGTCAGTAAGGTGTTACCCGTTATGTAAAAACCCAAATGACTCCCAGAAAGGTTTCAACCATTATGTAACACATCATTTATTGTCAGTAAGGGGTTACCATTTTTTGTAAAAAACCAGAGGTTGGGGCTTCAGTAAGGTTTTTACCAGTTATTTTAACACCTGAGTGACCCGTCAGTAAAGGTGTTAAACCCCTATTTAAAACCTGAAAAGACTGTCATTAAGGTGTTCCAGTTATTTAAAACCTGGGGTGAAGGGCCCCGTAAGGTGTTACCCTTTAAGTAACACCTGGGGTGACTGCAGGAAGGGGTTACCCCGCTAGTTAAAACCTTTGACTGTCAGTAAGGTGTTTTTCCAGTTATGTAAAAACCTCAGTAACTGTCCCGTAAGGTGTTAACAATTTTTTAACACCCCAGTAAAATGTCAGTAAGGTTTACCAATATGTAAAAACCCCAGTAACTGTCAGTAAGGTGTTTTTCCAGTTATGTAAAAACCTCAGGACTGTCAGTAAGGGGTTAAACCAATTTTTGTAAAAATCTCCCCGTGGGCCCGTCAGTAAAGGGGTTACCCTTTTTGTAACACCTATTGATTTTCAGTAAGGTGTTACCATTTTGAAAAATTTTTCCCCTCCAAAAAAAATTTTAAATAAACAAAGATGAATGTGATGCAAGATTTGGGGAGAATTTTTTTTTTAGAATTGTTGGGAAGCAATGTGATTCCTTTGGAAATTTCCAACTGGGCTGATTTAAAATTTAAATTTTTATTAATATTAAAATAATGATAATAGTAGTAGTAGTAATGAAAGTATAGTAGTAATGATAGTAGTAGTAATCTAATTTTAGTAGTAATAAACAAAATATTTGTAGGAATATAATTTGTAGTAGTAGTATTGAAAGTAGTAGTATAGGTAATATTTGTATATTGAAAAATTAGTAGTAAAGGGGAAATAGTTTAAGTTTTAAATAAAAGATTTTGGGGGGGGGGGGTTTTTTTTTTTTTTGTAGTATTAAAGGGAAATTTGTGTAAATGGAAAAGTATAAAAAATTATATAATAGTAGTAAAAGATAAAAGTAAATAGAAGTAAAGATAGTATTTATCCCTAGAGTAGTAATGATAATAGTAGTAGTAATAATGATAGTAGTAATGATAATTGTAGTAGTAATAATTATAGTAGTAGTAGTAGTAATGATAACAGTAGTAGTAGTAATGATAATAGTATGAGCAATGATAATAGTAATAGTAATGATATTAGTAGCAGTAGTAATGATAGTAATGATAATAGTAGCAGTAGTAATGATAGTAGTAGTAGTAGTAGTAGTAATGATAATAGTAGTAGTAGTAATTATTATAGTAGCAGTATTAATGATAATAGTAGTAGTAATAAAGTTAATAGTAGTAATGGTAATGTTAATAGTAGTAATAATGATAATAATAGTAGTAATGATGGTAGTAGTAGTAATTATATTAGTAGTAGTGGTGATAATAGCAGCAGTAGTAATGATAGTAGTAGTAGTAATGATAAAGTAGCAGTAGCAATGATAATAGTAGTCGTAGTAGTAATAATGATGATAGTAGTAATGATGGTAGTAGTAGTAGTAGTAATGATAGCAATAGTAGTACAAATAATAGACAGAGACGGGATGAGCTGGTAAGCCAGAGGAAGGTCTCGGACACATGACCGAAAGTCTCGATTTGTTGACATAAGTCTTGTCAATGAATGGTTCAGAAAACCGACATGTTAATAAATTAGATATCAAATAAATAAAGATACCCAAGAGTTGA
>NC_069498.1:17569012-17596512 GCF_026875155.1 Cherax quadricarinatus
AAATAAATGCCTCAGAGGGAAGCGATGGAAAACTCGTGGGAGGAGGAAAGGGCGAGGTCAGTCTTTGTGTACGGGCTCCAAGAAGCCAAGGGGGCCAACTTTGAAGAAATAAAACAGGAGGAGAAAAAAATGATTGAAGGCATCATGAAAACAATAGGGGAGGGAAAATGACCCAGGTGACAATTTTCAGAGAATTGGGGGGTTTTTGCGAGTGGAAGGATACGGCCTGTCAGAGTAACTTTCAAGGAAGAATCAGTTCGAATCAGGATTCTGCAAGAGAAAGCAAGACTGAGGGACAAAGAGGGGTACCAGAGAGTATACCTCGACGCGACAGAACACAAGAAGAAAGGACTACACTGAAAGAGAGGGTACAGAGACGCAAGGAGGAACGAGAAGCAATGAAAATGAGCAGGACCCAGACACAGGAGGAAGGGCAAACACCCCACAGAATCTCCCACCAAAAGCCCCACCCGCAACATTTCCAACGCAACTGAGAAACCTTTTACTACAACCCACTCACTGTTCCCTCTGCCACCAACCCCATATCACCAACCTCCCCCCAAAACAGCTGTCCCTTATGGGCATTCTGACCCCACCCCATCAACACAAAACCCCACCTACACCACAGCCCCATATAGGCCCCCACCAAGGCTCTCGCTCCCCCAACCCCATATACTTGCATGACCACAATGATAGAAAGAAACTATAGGTTTGGTACAAAAAACGCGGATGGAATAACGAATAAAATGAGGAGTGGAATGAAAGAACCCGTGAAAAATCCCCAGACATCATAGCAGTCACAAAAACAAAACTCGCTGAGACAATAACAGACACAATTTTCCCCAACAGGATATCAGACCCTGGGGAAAGATAAAAAGGAGTAGGGGGGGAGGAGGGTTGCACTGCTCATTAAAACACCAATGGGGATTTGAGGAAATGGAAGGCATGGACAGGGATTGGAGAAAAGAGACTACTTGTAGGTACAATTCAGTCCGGAGAACATAAAGTAGTCATTGGAGTGATGTATAACCCACCACAGAACTGCAGGAGGCCAAGAGAGGAGTACGAAGAAAACAACAGGGTGATGGTGGACACACTGGCTGAGGTGGCAAGAAGAGCTCACTCGAGCAGAGCAAAGTTACTGGTAATGGGCGATTTCACCACAGGGAGAATCGACTGGGAAACCTGGAGCCACATGGGGGCCCCGAAACATGGGACCCAAGATGTTGGATGTGTACTTGAAAACTCATGCATCAAAAATGTCAGGGACACAACCAGAGAGAGAGGGGGGAGGAAATGACCCCAGCAAGACTGGATCTTGTGTTCACCCTGAGCAGTTCAGACATCGAGGACATCACTTACGAGAGGCCCCTTGGAGCTAGCGATCATGGGGTTTCTGAGTTTTTGACTATATAGTAGAGTTACAAGTGGAGAAGGTAACAGGAATAAAAGGGGGGACAGGCCAACTATAAAAGGGGGGATACACGGGTATGAGAAAACTTCTGCAGGAGGTTCAGTGGGACAGAGAAATGGTAGGAAAATCAGTAAAAGAGATGATGGAATATGTGGCAACAAAGTGCAAGGGGCAGAGGAAAATTTTGTTCCCAAGGGAAACAGAAAAAATAGGAAGACCAAAACGAGTTTCCCTTTGGTTTACCCGAAGGTGTAGGGAGGCAAAAACTAAGTGCACAGGGGAATGGAAAGGTACGGAGGGATAGGACCCAGGAAAACAAAGGGGATTAGTAAGAAGAGCCAGAAACGAATATGCGCAGATTTAAAGGGGGGAGGCCAGCGAAAAGTATGAAAACGACATAGCATCGAAAGTCAAATCTGACCCGAAACTGCTGTATAGCCACATTAGGAGGAAGACAACAGTCAAGGACAGGTGATAAGGCTAGGAAAGAAGGTGGAGAACTCACAAGAAACGATCAAGAGGTATGTGAGGAGCTCAACACGAGATTTAAGGAAGTATTTACAGTAGAGACAGGAAGGCTCTGGGGGGACAGACCAGATGGGGACACCAAAAAAGGAATACACCAACAAGTGTTGGACGACATACATACAGATGAGGAGGAGGGAAGAAACTGCTAAGGGACATCGATACCTCAAAGGCAATGGGACCCGGGCAACATCCCCTCAAAGGGTCCTTAGAGAGGGAGCAATGGGTTTTGCGTACCACTTACCACAATCTTCAACACATCCCCGGAAACTGGGCCACTAAACCGAGGTATGGAAGACGGCAAATGTAGTTCCCATTTCAAAAAAAGGAGACAGAAAAGAGGCACTAAACTATAGACCCGTGTCATTGACGTGTATAGTATGCAAAATTATGGAGAAGATTATCAGGAGGGAGAGTGGTGAGCACCCGGAACGGAACAGGAGTATAAATGCCAACCAGCCGGAATTCACGGGAAGGCAAAATCCTGTGTCACAAACCTTCTGGAGTTTTATGATAAAATAACGAAGTAAGACAAGAGAGAGAGGGGTGGGTTGATTGCATCTTTGGACTGCAAGAAGGGTTTTGACACAGTTCCTCACAAGAGATTAGTGGAGAAGTAGAGAAACAGGGGGCATATCAGGAAGGGCACTGCAAAGGATCAGAGAATACCTGACAGGGAAGGCAACAACGAGTCATGGGACGTAATAATGTATCACAGTGGGCACCTGTGACGAGGGGGGTCCCACAGGGTCGGTCCTAGGACCCGTGTATTTTTGGTATATGTGAACGACATGACTGAAGGGTTAGACTCAGAAATGTTCCCCGTTGAGATATGTGAAGTTAATGAGGGAATTAATCTGATGGGACGGCGGACTTCAAAGGACCTGGACAGACTGGACACCTGGGCCAGCAAATGGCTTCTCGAATTAATCCTGCCAAATGCAAAGTCATGAAGATAGGGGAAGGGCACAGAGACACAGAAGAGTATAGGCTAGGTGGCCAAAGACTGCAAACCTCACTCAAGGAGAAGATCTTGGGGTGAGTATAACACCGAGCATGTCTCCGGAAGCACACATCAATCAGATAATTCTGCAGCATATGGGCGCCTGGCAAACCTGAGAACAGCTTCCGACACCTTAGTAAGGAATCATTCAAGACACTGTAAAACCGTGTATGTCAGGCCCATACTGGAGATGCAGCACCTGTTTGGAACCGCCCCTTGATAAAGCACGTCAAGAAACTAGAGAAAGTACAAAGGTTTGCAACAAGGTTAGTTCCAGAAACTAAGGGAATGTCCTATGAAGAAAGATTAAGGGAAATCGGCCTGACGTCACTGGAGGACAGGGGGTCAGGGGAGACATGATAACGACATTAAAATACTGCGTGGAATAGACAAGGTGGACAAGGACAGGGTTTCCAGGGAGGGGACACAGAAACAAGAGGCCACAATTGGAAGTTGAAGACACAAATGAGTCAGAGAGATAGTAGGAAGTATTTCTTCAGTCATAGAGTTGTAAGGCAGTGGAATAGCCTAGAAAATGACGTAGTGGAGGCAGGAACCATACACAGTTTTAAGACGAGGTTTGATAAAGCTCATGGAGCGGGGAGAGAGAGGGTCTAGTAGCAACCGGTGAAGAGGCGGGGCCAGGAGCTAGGACTCGACCCCTGCAACCACAAATAGGTGAGTACAAATAGGTGAGTACACACACACACACACACATACACACAGGATGGAGGAGACAGACAGGAGATCCCAGACCCAGGAAGAAGACCAAATACAGCCTCCCTCACAACTTCCTATAGAAGCTCCCGAACTAGGTCAACCCCAGTGCAACCAAACATTCTAAACCAAAACACCCATGCCATGTCCAATGCCCCCACCCACTGCATTGCAAACTCTACCCCCATAGCAACCACCCATAGTTCCTTATCAGGTCTCCCACTTCCCCAACCCCGATGTATCCACCAGATCAGAGTCTTAGAAAAGAAGTTGCAGGTATGGTATACAAATGCAGATGGAATAACAAATAAGTGTGAGGAGTGGCATGAAAGAATCAAGGAGACATCGCCAGACATAATAGCACTCACAGAAACAGACCTCACCAGAATGATAACAGATGCAATCTTTCCACCCGGATGTCAAATCCTCAGGAAAGACAGAGGGAGGAGAGGGGGAGAAGGAGTTGCGCTGCTCATTAAAACCAGTGGGGTTTTGAGAAAATGGAAAGAATGGATGGCACGGGCGAAAGAGACTACTTAGTAGGAAATCCAGTCTGAGTGACATAAGGTGATAATTGCAGTAATTTACAACCCACCACGGAACTGCAGGAGTCAAAGAGAAGAATACGATGAGAGCAACAGAGCAATGGTCGACACACTAGCCGAGGTGGCCAGAAGAGCACACATGGGGGAGCAAAGTTACTAGTTATGGGTGATTTCAATCACAAGGAGATTGACTGGGAAAACCTGGAGCCCCATGGGGTCCCGAAACATGGAGAGCCAAGATGATGGATGTGGCACTGGAAAACCTCATGCATCAACATGTTAGAGACACTACCAGAGAAAGAGGTGAGTATGATCCAGCAAGACTAGACCTTGTATTCACCTTGAGTAGTTCGGACATCGAGGATATCATGTATGAAAAGCCCCTAGGAGCTAGTGATCATGTGGATCTGTGCTTTGACTACATAGTTGAGCTTCAAGTGGAGAGAGTAGCAGGAATAGGATGGGAAAAACCAAACTACAAAATGGGGAACTACTCAGGCATGAGGAACTTCCTTCAAGACATTCATTGGGAGAGGGTAAATAACAAAAAGGCACAATACCGTGACTGGAACGATACACAGATAACCCGCACATAAAAGAGAGAAGCTTACGACGACGTTTCGGTCCGACTTGGACCATTGACAAAGTCACAGTGTGACTTTGTCAATGGTCCAAGTCGGACCGAAACGTCGTCGTAAGCTTCTCTCTTTTATGTGCGGGTTATTTGTGTATTGGGAGAGGGAACTGACAGGAAAACCAGTACAAGAAATGATTGACTATGTGACAACAAAATGCAAGGAGGCAGAGGAGAGGTTTGTTCCCAAGGGAAACAGAAATAATGGGAAGTACAGAACGAGTCCTTGGTTCACCCAAAGGTGTAGGGGAAGCAAAAACTAGGTGTACTAGGAATGGAAAAGGCACAGAAGACAGAGAACTCAGGAAAATAAAGAGATTAGCCGAAGAGCCAGAGACGAATATGCACAGATAAGAAGGGAGGCTCAGCGACAATATGAAAATGACATAGCATCGAAAGTCAAGTCTGACCCGAAGCTGTTGTTTAGCCACACTGGAAAGAAACAAGTGTATAATCGACAACCAGCACGGTTTCAGTGAAGGAAAATCCTGTGCCACAAACCTACTGGAGTTTTATGACAAGGTGACAGAAGTAAGACAAGAGAGAGAGGGGTGGATCGACTGCATTTTTTTGGACTGCAAGAAGGCCTTTGACACAGTTCCTCACAAGAGGTTACTACAAAAGCTAGAGGATCAGGCACACATAACAGGAAAGGCACTGCAATGGTTCAGAGAATACCTGACAGGGAGGCAACAATGAGCCCTGGTACGTGACGAGGTGTAAGAGTGGGCGCCTGTGACAAGCGGGGTTCCACAGGGGTCAATCCTAGGACCTGTGCTGTTTCTGGTATATGTGAATGACATAACGGAAGGGATAGACTCAGAAGTGTCCTTGTTTGCAGATGATGTGAAGTTAACGAGGAGAATTAAACCACATGCAGATCAGGCAGGGCTACAAAGAGACCTGGACAGACTACAAGCCTGGTCCAGCAACTGGCTCCTTGAGTTTAACCCTGCCAAATGCAAAGTCATGAAGTTTGTGGAAGGGTAAAGAAGAACCCAGATACAATATAGTCTAGATGGCCAAAGACTGCAAGCCTTACTCAAGGAAAAAGAACTGGGGGTGAGTATAACACCGAGCATATCTCCTGAGGCGCACATCAATCAGATAACTGCTGCAGCATACGGGCGTCTGGCAAACCTACGGATAGCGTTCCGATACCTCAGTAAGGAATCGTTCAAGACTCTGTATACCATTTACGTCAGGCCCATACTGGAGTATGCAGCACCAGTTTGGAATCCACACCTGGTCAAGCACGTCAAGAAATTAGAGAAAGTGCAAAGGTTTGCACAAAGACTAGTCCCAGAGCTGAGGAGATTGTTCTACGAAGAAAGGTTGAGGGAAATCGGCCTGACGACACAGGACAGGAGGGTCAGGGGAGACATGATAACGACATATAAAATACTGCGCGGAATAGACAAGGTGAACAAAGACGGGATGTTCCAGAGATGGGACACAGAAACAAGAGGTCACAATTGGAAGTTGAAGACTTAGATGAATCAAAGGGACGTTAGGAAGTATTTCATCAGTCATAGAGAAGTCAGGCCATGGAATAGTCTAGAAAGTGACGTAGTGGAGGCGGGAACCATACGTAGTTTTAAGGCGAGGTTTGATAAAACTCATGGAGCAGGGAGAGAGAGGACCTAGTAGCAATCAGTGAAGAGGCGGGACCAGGAGCTATGAATCGACCCCTGCAACCACAAATAGGTGAGTACACACACACACACACACACACACACACACACCACACACACGCACACGCACACACACACACACACACACACACACACACACACACACACAATAATCACAACACATATACTCCTCTCATCCCTCTCTAACTTCTACGTAAACAGAAATTCCCTGGTACACTTAAAGTATGTTACTGACCCAACTCTGTCACTCACACTCATGTTCACACATGCCACTCACACACTCAATGTTCAACACAGGGTCACTCACACACTCATGTTCACACATGCCACTCACACACTCATGTTCACACATGTCACTCACACACTCATGTTCACACATGCCACTCACACACTCATGTTCACACATGTAAACTCACCCCACTCATGTTCACACATGTCACTCACACACTCATGTTCACACATGTCACTCACACACTCATGTTCACACATGTCACTCACACACTCATGTTCACACATGTCACTCACACACTCATGTTCACGCATGTCACTCATGTTCGCTCGCATATCTGCATTTTCACTTACTTTTCTTAAAATAAAATTATATTGCACAGGGAATAAAACTTTAATAAAGAAATTCTTGAGCATTAATTTTGAATCAACAAAGTTAAGAATGTTGTTATAAAGTATTTTCAATATAGTGTTATTAAGAGTTGTGATGATGTAAATAAGTGAGTGTTGAGAGAAACTTGTATTGGATAAAACAAACAAGACTCTTCCATTTTACTTAAACTACTGATCGTGTGTGACTGTTTAAGTAACTATCCTTACATGTTACCATTCTGTCTTTACTTACTGCTGTCTCTTACTGTATTTTTTTGTACGTCACTGTCCTGTTTTTGCTTGTTACTTTACTCTTCTTTCATGTTACTGTTCCATTTTAGTATGTTGATGTACTGGTGTTCTGTGTTAATGTACTTGTGTTCTCTGTTAATGTACTGGTGTTCTCTGTTAATGTACTGGTGTTCTACCTTGTTATACTTCCCTACAACATCTTCCACAACAGTGTCTCTCACAATGGCATCCATGTTTCCCAATACAGTATTAAAACAAATCACAAATAAACAACACCCACACACAGAAATAAAAATCTCCTTGTTGATAAAGTCGACGATTATGGTAGTGTCGATTTATTGACAAAAAGTATTTCATCAGCCATCATGGAACCTGGTTAATATTTCTGATACTGCTGTTTTTATTCACTTATATATTGTTCTGCTGTACATTTGCAACTCTGGCAATAAATATAATGTTTTGGGAACAATTCGCTTTTGTTATTTACTCAATGTTTGCCAGTTCGTCATTAATTATGTTTTATCATTTTCACAGTCACAATTTTGACATATTCATTGCTTGGTGTAATCAACGGACAATAGACAAACACTAATATTTTATTTTACTTAAACAATATTTTACAGTTCTATCGAGCACTGTCCAGCAGTTGTTAACTGTACCAGAAACAAAGGCTGGGACAACAGCAAGACTTACACAGTGTGATGTGAATCTAGAGATGCCACTAAAACTCAGGTATTATTTTACTGCCGCAACAATACTTCAGTGCTTACAGCAGTTTTAAATGGGTTCAGTAGCTACAGCAGTTTTAAATGGGTTCAGTAGCTACAGTAGTTTTAAATGGGTTCACTAGCTACAGCAGTTTTAAATGGGTTCAATAGCTACAGCAGTTTTAAATGGGTTCAGTAGCTACAGCAGTTTTAAATGGGTTCAATAGCTACAGCAGTTTTAAATGGGTTCAGTAGCTACAGCAGTTTTAAATGGGTTTAGTAGCTACAGCAGTTTTAAATGGGTTCAATAGCTACAGCAGTTTTAAATGGGTTCAGTAGCTACAGCAGTTTTAAATGGGTTCAATAGCTACAGCAGTTTTAAATGGGTTCAGTAGCTACAGCAGTTTTAAATGGGTTTAGTAGCTACAGCAGTTTTAAATGGGTTCAGTAGCTACAGGAGTTTTAAATGGGTTCAGTAGCTACAGTAGTTTTAAATGGGTTCAATAGCTACAGCAGTTTTAAATGAGTTCAGTAGCTACAGCAGTTTTAAATGGGTTCAGTAGCTACAGCAGTTTTAAATGGGTTCAGTAGCTACAGCAGTTTTAAATGGGTTCAGTAGCTACAGCAGTTTTAAATGGGTTCAGTAGCTACAGCAGTTTTAAATGGGTTCAGTAGCTACAGCAGTTTTAAATGGGTTCAGTAGCTATAGGAATTTTAAAGATGACTTTCCCGTAGACTTCAAGTAACTATGAGCACAACAGCTGTATTAAAGCAATTTATGGGTCTAGTAAATCATAAATTGTAATATGAACCTTATTGAAGACATGTTGGAAAATATTTTTATTCTGAAACAGAAATTATGAAATTATAGAGAAATGATGATCATAATTAATAATGATAAGTCTATCAACCTATATAGGAAATGTACGATAATCAAATTGAGTCCAACGCTGGAATAATTATATACAATGTACATCACACAAAATCCTCAAGACTGACACTGACTATCACACACCACATAGTCCACACAGTTCATGTGTGTGTAGATACCATACAGTCAACCACACACCACATAGTTCACACAGTTCATGTGTGTGTAGATACCATACAGTCAAACACACACCACATAGTCCACACAGTTCATGTGTGTGTAGATACCATACAGTCAAACACACACCACATAGTTCATGTGTGTGTAGATACCATACAGTCAAACACACACCACATAGTCCACACAGTTCATGTGTGTGTAGATGCCATACAGTCACACACACCTCATAGTCAACAGTCAATGTGTGTGTAGATACCATACAGTCAAACACACACCTCATAGTCCACACAGTTCATGTGTGTGTAGATACCATACAGTCAAACACACACCACATAGTTCACACAGTTAATGTGTGTAGATACCATACAGTCAAACACACACCACATAGTCCACATAGTTCATGTGTGTGTAGATACCATACAGTAAAACACACACCACATAGTCCACACAGTTCATGTGTGTGTAGATACCATACAGTCAAACACACACCACATAGTTCACACAGTTCATGTGTGTGTAGATACCATACAGTCAAACACACACCACATAGCCCACACAGTTCATGTGTGTGTAGATACCATACAGTCAAACACTCACCACATAGTTCACACAGTTCATGTGTGTGTAGATACCATACAGTCAAACACACACCACATAGTCCACACAGTTCATGTGTGTGTAGATACCATACAGTCAAACACACACCACATAGTTCACACAGTTCATGTGTGTGTAGATACCATACAGTCAAACACACACCACATAGTCCACTCAGTTAATGTGTGCTGACACTCTCCCTGGAACTCTGCTCTGAAACTCTCCCTGGAACTGTGTTCTGACACTCTCCCTGCCACTGAGTGCTGACACTCTTCCTGCAACTGAAAGGGTTCAGGGAAACCGCCAGGCAGGACTTGAGTCCTGGAGACAGGAAGTACAGAGTCTGCACTCTGAAGGAGGGGTGTTGATGTAGTGTGAGCGCGTCTCTGGCAAGACAGTGGTGGAGTGAATGATGATGAAAGTTTTTCTTTTTCGGGTCGCCATGTCTTGGTGGGAAACGGCCGTTGTGTTAATAATAACAAAAAGATAACTATAGTCAGGTTTAATGCCATTATAGTATACAATCATTATAGAATGGTTTATACTATCTTAGTATTGTTATGTATGGTTTAATAACTTATAATTGTTTAGTATAACTATAGGTAGGTTCAGTATTACATATTTCCTTAGTGCTTCTATGGTACAGTTTAATACCAGCATGCAACGGTTTACGGTGCTGGATAGCTTTATAATAGTCCTGGATAGCTTTACAGTAGTGCTGGATATCTTTATTGTGGCGCTGGACAACTTTGTTATGGAGCTGGACAACTTTAATATGATACCGTATATCATAACTGTGATGCTGGATAAACTTATTATAATGTTGGACAACATTATTGTGGTGCTGGACTTTACTGTGGTGGTGGACAGCTTTATTGTGGTGGTGGACAGCTTTATTGTGGTGCTGGACAACTTTATTGTGGTGCTGGACTTTATTGTGGTGGTGGACAACTTTATTGTGGTGCTGGACTTTATTGTGGTGGTGGACAACTTTATTGTGGTTCTGGACTTTATTGTCATGCTGGACAACTTTATTGTGGTGGTGGACAACTTTATTGTGGTGCTGGACTTTATTGTGGTGCTGGGCAACTTTATTGTGGTGCTGGACTTTATTGTGGTGGTGGACAACTTTATTGTGGTGCTGGACAACTTTATTGTGGTGCTGGACAACATTATTGTGGTGCTGGACAACATTATTGTGGTGCTGGACAACTTTATTGTGGTGCTGGACAACATTACTGTGGTGCTGGACAACATTATTGTGGTGCTGGACAACTTTATTGTGGTGCTGGACAACTTTATTGTGGTGCTGGACAACATTATTGTGGTGCTGGACAACATTATTGTGGTGCTGGACAACATTATTGTGGTGCAGGACAACATTATTGTGGTGCAAGAAATATGCTATAAAAAAGGCTGAAATTTATAAGTGGCCAAAAATATTCAAGGAAAAAAAGGCAAATATCATATAAAACGGCAAAAGTATAATAAAATACACAAGTATTATATAACATTTATGATACTGAGAGAGAGAAGTATGATATAAAAATACACATGTATGATATAAACACACGTGTATGATATAAAAATACAAATGTATGGTGTAAGTATGATGGTGAGAGGGACAAGTATATAAGCACCAGTATGATATTTGAAGTATGATATAAGAATAATACTGAAAGGAACAAGTGTGATATAGAAAGACACATGTATGATATGAGAAATATGGTCATAAGTATGATGCGAAAGATGCAAGAATGATGGAATAAAGACACAACCCTGCTGATCATACCTGTGATTATTATTTAGCTGAGCTCACTTTCAGACTGAGCTCACTTTCAGACTGAGCTCACTTTCAGACTGAGCTCACTTTCAGACTGAGCTCACTTTCAGACTGAGCTCACTTTCAGACTGAGCTCACTTTCAGACTGAGCTCACTTTCAGACTGAGCTCACTTTTAGACTGAGCTCACTTTTAGCCTGAGCTGATGACGTGATAAAGTTTGTTAAGAGCGCAACTTTGACCAAGCAAATGTTTCTTCAGCAAGATCATTAAATGGTTATAACAATATTGCAAACAAACCTCTGAACGAGTTGGCCTTGAACCCATTTTAAATGAGTCCTAAGAAGACTCACGAAATCGTAATGACACGATTGCAAATAAACCATACCCTGGCCGGGATTGAACCCGCGGTCAGAGAGTCTCAAAACTCCATCCCGTCGCGTTAGCCACTAGACCAGCTAGCCACAATAAGATTCGTCCAACTAGGTATATTTCTACACCATAGGAAGGTTAGCACAGGCACCACTGTGATCACAAATGCAAGTTTTTACAGACGAATCTCCAGCTAGCGTGGCAGTGACGTAACGCGACGGGCTGGAGTTTTGAGACTCTGGCCGCGAGTTCAATCCCGGCCGGGGTATGGTTTGTTTGCAATCGTGTCATTACGATTTCGTGAGTCATGTTGACGGCAGTGAAGGGACTTGAGCTAGAGTTCGTCACGGCCACGCTAGCTGGAGATTCGTCTGTGAAAACTTGCATTTGTGGTCACAGTGGTGCCTGCACTAATCTTCCTATGGTGTAGAAATATACCTAGTTGGACGAATCTTATTGTGGCTAGCTGGTCTAGTGGCTAACGCGACGGGCTGGAGTTTTGAGACTCTCTGACAGCGGGTTCAATCCCGGCCGGGGTATGGTGAGTCCTAAGAACCTAAGGAGGAGCACTGCAGCAGGCCTACAGGCCTATGCCAAGTAAATCCACGAACCTTAGGACAAGGTACGCAGTGCTTTACCAATCTACCCACACTGGACAATACCTTGGCGTGTAGCATGCGCTACACGTTTGATCCAAGGCAGCCAGCTTTCAGGGAGAAGGCTTACAGCTTTTCATCTCATCCCCCGCATGCATCAGCCTTACTAGAGATTTGAACAATGCAAGGAATTCACGAGAGCATGCGAAATATACACAAACACTAATCTCTGGCTGAAGGAGACTCGACCCTACGAACCTTAGGACAAGGTACGCAGTGCTTTACCAATCTACCCACACTGGACAATACCTTGGCGTGTAGCATGCGCTACACGTTTGATCCAAGGCAGCCAGCTTTCAGGGAGAAGGCTTACAGCTTTTCATCTCATCCCATGCTTGCATCAGCCTTACTAGAGATTTGAACAATGCCAGAGATGGGTGTTTGTGTATATTTCGCATGTTCTCGCGAATTCCTTGCATTGTTCAAATCTCTAGTAAGGCTGATGCATGCAGGGGATGAGATGAAAAGCTGTAAGCCTTCTCCCAGAAAGCTGGCTGCCTTGTATCAAACGTGTAGCGCATGCTACACGCCAAGGTATTGTCCAGTGTGGGTAGATTGGTAAAGCACTGCGTACCTTGTCCTAAGGTTCGTAGGTTCGAGTCTCCTTCAGCCAGAGATTAGTGTGTGTATATATATAATATATATATATATATATATATATATATATATATATATATATATATATATATATATATGCAAAACAATCGCGGACAAGCGATCTTAAAAATGCAAGAAAAACCACGGGGGGGGAATGGGGTGCAAATCTTAAGCTCAAGTACTTTAACGCCTCTCAGTATGTCTTCAGGAACTGTGCAATATTACAAAGGTAGCAAAAGGAGAAATGAGGTTTTCCAGAGTACGGTAGCGTGAGTGTATTCTGTTGGGTCTCCCTCAGTCAGAGAGATATTAGCAGGTGCCACCCACGCTACCATACTCTGAAAAACGTTCTCATTTCTCCTAGGCCTCACAGTTTGCAAATAGTATGAGGAAGAGTGACTAGTAGATAGCTAATAGCCAGCCCTAAGCTTTAACTGCTGAGAACAGGTCATGTGACGTAAGAAGTTACATTACTATAGTGGATCATCCACATACAGAATGCAGCTATTGTGTACAATCTTCTAACTAATAAAATAGAAGGAATAAATGCCCTCATTTTGTCAACAGACAATACTCGATGTACAAATAACCCGCACATAGAAGAAAGGAGCTTACGACGACGTTTCGGTCCGACTTGGACCATTTACAAAGTCACACTAATCAGAAGTGGATTAGTGTGACTTTGTAAATGGTCCAAGTCGGACCGAAACGTCGTCGTAAGCTCCTCTCATCTGTGTGCGGGTTATTTGTGTATCGTTCCAGTCACGGTATTGTGCCTTTTTTTTGTTATGTAATACTTGATGTACCAGAACCTTCTAGAATATTCAGAAAATATTCTGTGTTAATTAATATACCTATATGATCTCTACTATTCCGATGTTTCTCTCTCATAATAACTAGTCAATTCCTGAATTTTTCTTTTTAACGCTACTATTATCATTATTATTATATTACTAACAGCTTAATTCAATAAACCACTAAACTAGTTATCACCATGTTAAAATCAACTATGTGTACCTTGTGCCGCTGTACCTAGACGGGTTAGGACCTCAATCATTCTATGATGGAACTGTTGGAAACAATTATCTGGGCGGCAGCCCACCTGGTGGGTGATTACAAGAACTGACATGGTTAAATATTGCATTCGATACCTTGCCCGTCCTGATTCAGTAATGGTGTTTGGATAATCTGGTTTCTAGAGGTTTACCTGTCTGATCAATGTATGAGAGCGGTAACGGGTGCATGGGACCTTGTAGACACCACCCACATCATTCGGCGGTGTATTTTTAATCAATCTCTGTTTCACTGTCCCACTCTTTTTGAAAGTGAGGTTGAAAGTTAGGTTAGGACCAAATTATCATTGTTTGGCAAGAACAGTTCATTTTCCCTGGCAGGCGTTTCCTTAGGTTCAGTAAGTAAGTTAGTTTATTCAGGTATACACAAATACAGTTACATAGAATTATCATACATAGCAGCATATGTGTAGAGAACCTGGGATAACCCAAAAAAGTCAGACAGAGTGACTTATTTCCATTGGGGTCCTTTTACCTTATTATTATAAAGGTTATAATATTTTCTTATTATTCTATAATGAAGATAACATCTTATTATCATACGAAAAAGACTATCTACTACACGAGGGTCATTAAGACTATCTACAATACGAGGGTCATTACTAGGAATAAGGTAAAATTTACACGTATGTTAGCTAAAAAATAGAAAATCATTCCCCTCCCTTTCTGTAGCTACATTCATCAGACACCTTTTGGCACTCTTCTTGAACTGGTTCATGCTATGACTGGCTTTGACATGTGCGGGCAGTCTGTTCCATTCCTTTATTGCTGTACAATAAAAGGTGTTTGAAGCCTAGCCAATGACTGTGGGTACTACAAACTTGTGCTCTCTCCCCCTAGTACTATGATTGCTTTGGTTCCCAACCTTGACAAAATTGACAGCAAGGTATTCTGGACACTGTTTGTGAGCAATTTTATAAACATGATTTAGCTCCAGTTGTTTTACTCTGTCTTCAACATTCAGCATATCCAACTGCTGTAATTTATTCTGGCCTACATGCTCTCTTGGTCCCAGCCCCAGGATGAATCTTACGATCTTGCTCTGGGTGATTTGCAGTCTATCTTTCAGTTTTTTTGTCAAGGCAGAGTACCATGAAGAGCAAGCGTAATCCATATGGCATTGTATAAGGGCTAGACATAGGGTCCTGCGAGCCTCAGTAGGTAGACACTGTGCTTGTCTATACAGGAACTTCAGTTTGGCATTCGCTTTCTTTACTACACTGTTCCCTACTAATTCTCCTGACATGCATGGGTCAAAGGGGATTCCCAGATATTTTACTGATGAAACCAACGTGATGGGCTCCTCATTACACTGGACATTAAAATTATTTACCCTTCTCAGTTTGTTTCGTGCCAAAGAGAATGGCTTCAGTTTTGATAGTTTGTTGTCTACTAACCATTTGCTGCAGGACTCCAGTTGCACTGATAGGCATGTCATTGACATAACATAAGAATAATAAGGGATCCAGAATACTACCTTGGGGAACTCCACATGCTATCGGCAGGGGTTCTGATTCCGTTTTGTTGATTTTGACAATTTGTCTCCTGTTGCTAAGGTAGGACTTAAACCAGTCTACAGAACCTATACCGATAGCTTGAAGTTTCTTACATAATATATTGTGGTTGACAGTATCGAAGGCCTTTTGCAGGTCTAAGGTTACCATACCTATGAGGTTCCCCTTTGACATTTCAGTTCTCAGGTAATCCATCAGATTAATTAGGGAGGTGTCGGTTGAGTAAGATCTTTTAAAGCCCGATTGATAGCTATGGAGAATGTTGTTGTCATTAAGGTACTTAATTACTTAAGAGTACACCGCCCTCTCTAGAATTTTGGATATTATACTGAGTATACTAACAGGCCTATAGTTGCTTACATCAAACCTACTATTTTTCTTGAAGATAGGAGTAACTCTGGCCTCCTTGAACCCATCCGGTACGGTATCAGTGGTGATTGATAGATTTATTATGTGAGCAATAGGGATTGACAGTTCAGAAGCACCATCTTTTAGGAACTTAGACGGGATGTTATCCGGGCAAGTGCTCTTACTTGGGTTTAGCCTGCTTAGTTCTTTATGAATAAAGTCATGAGATACACTTACTAGTTGACAACTGTTTGGGGTTACCCCTTTATTGGTATAGTATGTTTGAAACTTATCAGAGTCTGTGTTAAAGGTATTTGATGCAGCTGGTAGCTTACTTAATAGTGTTGATGCAACAGATGTGTAGAAGGAATTAAAGCAATTTGCCACCTTAGATGTTTCGTGGCATACCTCGTTATCGATAGTGAGTACTATGTTAGACCTATCTACTGGCTTATGGCTCTACCCCAACTGTTTTAGTTGTTGCCAGAGCTTTCTGGGGTTATGCTTATACTCTTCAATTTTTGAGCAATAGTGCTTTGCCTTTGCTCCTTTTATAAGTCTCTGCACTCTGTTCCTCACCCTTTGGAATTCATTTAGTGCTGCAATATCCTGTCTGTTTGCTTTAAATCCTTTTAACAGCTGGTCTCTGAATTTCATATTATCTAATATCCCAGTAGTCATCTAGGGTTCAGTTCTTCGTTTAATCCTAACCTCTTTAACTGGTGCAATATTATCAAGGATGGTAGTGAACATTGTTGTGAATTTTTCCCAGGCATCGTTTACGTCCGTGCAACTTGTTATCTCCATCCAGTCACAATTGTGTAGCCTATTTACCAGTGTTTCTTTACTGTAGTTTCTAGTTGACCTCATTTTTATTGTCCTGTGTAGGCCTATCCTATCCCTAGTGATTTTCCTAGTGCAGTGAATGATGAAATGATCACAAAGGCCTGTAGTAATGACTCCTGACTGACTAATGTTCTCAGAGGGGTTACAAAGTCAATTAGGGTGGCTGAGAACTGTGTGATCCGGGTTGGTGTATTAATTAGTTGAGTGTAACTATTTAAACCTAGAATTTGCTTATACCTTTTGCATAGCCCGTTATTCTGCTGCTGAAAACAGATATTGAAGTCGCCCAGTATTATTGTCTCGCAATTGTTTTCAAGTCCGGACAGTACTCTGGAAAAGTCTTCTAAGAACTGGTCCTGGGTGGGAGGGCGGTAACTAGTTCCTACTAAGATGGGTTTGGTCTTGGGAAGCAGCACTTCAAACCATAGAATCTCCAGTTCATTGTTATTTAAATCAGGTCTTGGGTTGTAAGCTAAGTCATTTCTAATGTAGGCACATACTCCACCACCTTTTCTGTTCTTATCTAAGAGTTTTATATTGTAACCTTCTATTTTGACCTCGTCGTCAGTCACCGTATCATCCAACCAGGATTCAGAGATGGTTATAACTGCCGCCCTAATTTTGTTAGCAAGAATCATAATCTCTGCCAATTTAGGAAGAAGTGATCTTGCGTTGACATGAATAAAGTGAAGGCCTGTTTTCATAAAACAATTATAATCATCAATATATGGCAATGGGTCATTTGTATTAAAATTAGGTAAATCAATGTCATCACTGCTAAAGGGTAACTGTGCCAAAGTGCATTTCTTACACACAAAGTGAATTCTGGCACCGTTACTATAATTGTACATACACCCATCATGCACCCACCTATTACACATTTTACATAAGGTGCCTTTCTGTTTTTCATGCGTACTTTAGTACAGTGCATGCACCTGTTTGGTAGTGTTTGAGATAATAATGGCTGTATTGTCTCACATTGACCTATGTATACATTACATATGGAGTTTGGTTCATTCCTAGCTACTAGACCGTCATTATCACCGTCATTTATCTGTCTGTTTTGCCTCTGCACAATAGTTTGAGGTCCTGGATTAATTTGGATATCGCCACTTAAGAGCGCTACAATAAGAGCTGTGTGCCACCGTTTTTGTTAGGGTATGCTGTGTTGCCATACCTTGAGGCGATAGTGACATTTACTTTTCTGGTAGGATGGCAACTGTTGGGCTTTTACTGTCCAGGGCGCTGTTACTCCATTCACCTTTTCCAGCCCCCATGACTGATTTCTTTCTTCATGGAATTGAAGAAGAAAGATAAATATAATTATGGCAGCCTGTGCCCTCATAATGCCTGCCATTTTCACTCTTCGCTCTTTTACTCATATACAATAATATTTATTTCTCTTTTCCAGTCACCTAGTACATCCTAGTATCTGCTTTAGCAATCAACACTCAATTACTAGTAAATTTTCTTCTTCAAAACCCTCTTCACTGCTCACTTTTCCTTTAACTTCACAAACCCCTTTCAGTTAACCACTTATTACACACTCCCCTTCCCGCCTCACTTCACAGTCCGGTTTCACCTATTAACTTCTAACTCTTTCCATTCAGGTAGACCAGAAAGGTTTAATCAATGGTTTTATCCTTCCAAATCCCCTCAATTCCATTTATCGGGGGTTGTGTCGTGTTGTTGACTCCTGACCTGGTCTGCTGACTCAGCCATTTTTAAAACACTGAGGGAAGTAAACGCCACCTACAACCTGACTTTCCTTAAGTTTATAGATATATTTGGCGTTTTCTCCTATGATTCTCTCACTGTACACTGGTCAGCTGAATATAGGTCAGCTACTAAAATATTAACATCGGCTGTTTAACTGTTCACTTCTTTCCCACGACTGTCACTGAGGGATAACCGTCCTATAACCTTGGAGTTTTGTATTGTTGATTTGACGATGTCTCCTGTGTTTCCCTCTCGTTAGCACTTGTACAGGTGATATGATGATGGTACAGATATGATGCTACTGTCAGTACAGATGAACGTCAGTAAAGATGAAAATTTCACTTCGCTAGTTGCACGTCTGGCAGTAGCTGGTGTTTGGATGCCCGTCAGCCATGTTTAAATGCTCAATTTTTTTCCCTCGTTTGGCACTGAGGAAAAAAGTCCTACAGACCTGTCGTTTCCTTGGAGTTTTGTTGATCAGGTTTTCTGCCATGTTGTCTTCCCGTTGAATACTGGTGCAGTTGATATGGAGGTCAGTTATTTCATTGTAGTGGAAAACGTCTCATGTCTGGTTCACGTCTGGCAGCAGGTCTGGTACTTGAATGCCAGTCCCTCTTTTGTCATATTTAGTCCATTTCGTTGTCGTCACCGTCAGTTTTCATGTCACTATAGGTTCCTTGCATGTTGTTGCAGCAGTACTTGCAATTTGGCCATCACTGGAGTTCGGATAGGCCCAAGAGACGGCAAGATATAGGAGCAGCCTTGTTGCTGCTTGCTGCGGCTTCTGTTTGCCAGTTCAGTAGAAAGTCTTCCTTGCTGACAATAGGGTCTTTTCAACGAAATCTCTGGGGTATCTCAGTTTTGTGGCTATGTTAAATATCTTGTTGATTTCATCTTCTAAATACTCAGGACTGTAGATACTCAAAGCTCTCAGGAACACTGTAAGGGAAACACTCCTTTTAACCCTAGAGTCATGACTGGAATAATACTCAACATATGACGACACTTTGGTAGTCATTTTGTAAACTGTAAATTTGAATGTTCTGTCGATGCGATGGATTAAAACAACTAGGAAGGGTAGAGTGTTATCTATTCTATGTTCTACTGTGAACTTAATGGAAAGTACCAGACCATTGAGTCTAGGTAGGAACTTATCTATGTTGTGCTCTCTAGGCCAAAAGGCAAAGAACGTCATCTGCGTATCTGAACCACCTAGCATTATTTGGGAGAATATCTTTAAGTAGTCTAATCTCATAGAATTCCTTATACAGGTTGCTGAGTAAGGAGCTGAGGGAATTTCCCATACCCATGTCCTGTTTTTGAGCAAAGTACTCCTTCAAACACAATCTTGCAATCCATAACACAAACTTTAATTAACCAGTTCAAAAATTCTATTCGTGAGATAGGGCAAGGAGAAGTTTTCTAGTTACTCTTCAAGGTACGTAAGCAAGTCAGGAAGAGAGACTCTGGTAAACAGGGCTGCGATATCAAAACTTACCAGGGTAAAGTCATGTGAAACATTTAATTTCTGGAGCCTTTCAGTAACGTCAGCATTATTTTTTAATATGCGCATCCGAGATCCTACAACCATGAGAGTTAAAAGTTGAACCAACCATTTAGATAGATTATATGTTGTTGAGCCTACTGAACTTATAACAGGACACACTGGGTTCCCTGGTTTATGAGTCTTAATCAACCCACAAGATACGGTAGAGTTGCGGACCTCGCTGACAGGTGTTTAATTACTTCATAATTTCCCTTCAATAACGTTTTAAGACGTTCATTGAAATGGCTATTGACCTGGTAAGTGGGGCTCCTAACGAGCGGTTCGAAAGTCTTATTATCACTCAATAAATGGTTCATTTTACCTACGTATTCAGTTTTACCTAAAATAAGATTAGATTTGGAATCACAGACGGCAACTTGAGTGATATAACATGAGTAGTAAGCAAGTAAGGATGGGGGTTCATTAAGGTATGGGTGCGCATGTGCGATCATCCTAGGATAGCAGAAAAAAGAAGCAATGACCTATTGAGAGCCTAGCCCGTCAAGGTACAGTGGTACAAGGTACACATAGTTGATTGTAACATGGTGATTACAACTAGTTTAGCGGTTTACTGAATTAGGTTGTTAGTAATATAATAATGATGATAATAATAATGATACTAGTGGAGTTAAAAAGAAAAAATTAGGAATCGTTTAGTTATTATGAGAATGAAAATTCGGAATAGTAGAGATTATACAGGTATATTAATTAACACTGAGAATATTTCCTGAATATTCTAGAAAGTTTTGAGACATCGAGTATTGTCTGTTGACAAAATGAGGGCATTTATTTCTTCCATTTTATTAGTTAGAAGGTTTTACACAATAACTACATAATAACTAGATAAAGCTTAGGGCTGGCTAATAACTATCTACTAGTTACTCTACCTCATGCTATTTACAAACTGTGAAGCCCAGCCCAGCCGTCCTCATACGGGGTGCTGTGTGACGGGACCAGAGGATGGTTGGCACTCTGCTGCGCCTCCCTCATTCAGAGAGACATTAGCTGGTGCCACTCACCTTACCATACTCTGAAAAAAACTTTCCCTCATTTACCCTGTTGCTGCCTTTGCAACATTGCACAGCTCCTGATGACGCACCGAGAAGTGTGAACGTACTTGAGCTTAAGCCTTCAACCGCCACCTCCCGGTGGCTTGTCTTGCGCGCACACACATACTATATATATCGTGCCGAATAGGTAAAACTAGCCAATTAACAAGAGCTCATTTAAAATTAAGGCCTTTCTAAAAAATTTTCTTATACGCTTAAAGGTATATTTTTTTCATTTATGCTAATTTAAAAAAAATTATGTTAATTTAGATAAGTTTACAATAATTCAATAATGAACAAACACAATGAAACAGATTTTTTTGTTAGGTTCAGAATGATTTTTGAAAAATTATTGCATACATAAATTTTTGCTTGCCTTATTTGGCAAGAAGAGCGTTTCTAAGTCAAAATCGCAAGTTTAACTATTAGACACGATATATATATATATATATATATAATATATATATATATATATATATATATATATATATATATATATATATATTATATATATATGCAATAAGATCACAGTAACAGGTGATTTCAGAATATGCAAAACAACCACTGTGAAAGAATAGAGAAATTCCAAGGGCTTTCGTAACTACTCACATTATCAAGGAACAATGATTGTTCCTTGATAATGTGAGTAGTTACGAAAGTGCTTGGAATTTCTCTATTCTTTCACAGTGGTTGTTTTGCTTACATATATATATATATTATATATTATATATATATATATATATATATATATATATATATTATATATATATATATATATATATATATATATATATACTTAAACAGTTCGGAAGCAGGTGAATTTTTAACAAACATTATCCCTCATCCAGAGTAGGTTTCTAACCTGCATTTTTTGTATCAAAGTAGACAGTATTTTCATCACTCAGCCAGATCCCAGAAAATTCTGGGCTGCCAGCGGAAGGTAGACGGTGACTCCCCATACCCCGGGACACCATGCTAGTCATAAATTATTGCATCAAATCTTTCCTCATAACAGACATTGATGATATTATGAATATGGCAGACGTAGTTGTGTTCACTAGTAAGAGTGTCCAAATACCTCATCGTTTTTTTCGTCAAAGTTGATCACACCCCCATATCTGATATTTTATGTTTTACACCCAGCGTTACTGTCGACAGCACATGTTTTTGGTCTGCTATTAGTGAGAGTCTTAACTGACTCACTGGTGATAGTAGCCGCTCTCAGGCAACCGTCAGGAAAAACATAGGAGATATTACTCGCCACTAAGCTAATTGCAGAACTACAGATGTGATTGGGGATTTGTCAGTGTTATTTACATGATATGAATTTTCGGCTCCAATGATGACTCCTATTGTGTATCAATTTTGTGATTAGAGAGCATAGTAGGGATAGAAGGATGTGTGCTTAAAAGAACAGGGATGATATTTTCGTAGACTTTTTTCCTGATTTACGTGAAGAAGGATGCACGTGTCGATTATTAAGTTAATTTTTTCTTCTTTGATCTTAGATTCCTCAAGGAAGTAAGAGTTTCCTCGGAGTTAAAAATTTACCACCAGTCATTTCATAGATAATGACTTGGGAAGTGAACCGTGAATGCTAGGTTTCATAGCTAGAAATATTAAGTTAAAAGCACCAGGTACAAGAACCCAGCGCTTTTCAGTGCTTCGTTTTACAGCGTTTCTCTAAGCAGCGGTTGTAAAATTATAACATTTTCCCTTTTTTTAGTTTCCCCTAAAAAAAATTATTCACCACCATGATAACCTAGGACAAAAATATTTGGGTAAATATGTGTGTACTGTATATAATTTTTTTAAGCGTAGTTTATTTCTCACTTAATATGTAATGTTTAAACTTTTCATCTTTTATATGCTTGAAAGAAAAAAAAGACTTTTTTTACTTTACAGATTTTGCTTTACTGCAGCAGTCTGACCTTTAAAACCTGAATAATTCTTTGTTCATCAAACTAGGAGAACTGTTTGAGGGAAAAAATAAATCCATAACTCAAAAAAAAAAAATGAGACCTCGAAGGAAGATCTTTACGAGTGTGTAAAAGGGTTTTTGCTTAGTTTTAAGAAGAAGGGAAAAAAAAAATCTTGCCACTGAAAATGGTGCAAGACGGGTGAAGACAAAACGCGTTAAGAAAATGGGACAAGATGTGTGTAAATGCAATATTAACACATGTAACTGAGGTACATGATTCAACTATAATCAAAAAAATGGGGGGACAAGCACAAACACGTTTTAAAAAAAATAAATTTTTAAGAGGGGGTAGAAGTGCGTGTTGTGGTTTATAACATGTGTATGTTGTGACACCACATACGTGGTTTGGTTGTCTCGTATGTATGTTGGCGACACCACGTACGTGGTTGTGGTTTCAAACATAGTGCTTTTTGACTGACCCAAGTACGTGGTTGTGGTTGTCATAACAGTAGTGTATGTTGACTGACACCACAGTACGTGGTTGTGGTTGTCATAACAGTAGTGTATGTTGACTGACACCACAGTACGTGGTTGTGGTTGTCATAACAGTAGTGCTTGTTGACTGACACCACAGTACGTGGTTGTGGTTGTCATAACAGTAGTGTATGTTGACTGACACCACAGTACGTGGTTATGGTTGTCATAACAGTAGTGCTTGTTGACTGACACCACAGTACGTGGTTGTGGTTGTCATAACATTAGTGTATGTTGACTGACACCACAGTACGTGGTTGTGGTTGTCATAACAGTAGTGCTTGTTGACTGACACCACAGTACGTGGTTGTGGTTGTCATAACAGTAGTGCTTGTTGACTGACACCACAGTACGTGGTTGTGGTTGTCATAACAGTAGTGTATGTTGACTGACACCACAGTACGTGGTTGTGGTTGTCATAACTGTAGTGTATGTTGACTGACACACAGTACGTGGTTGTGGTTGTCATAACAGTAGTGTATGTTGACTGACACCACAGTACGTGGTTGTGGTTGTCATAACAGTAGTGTATGTTGACTGACACCACAGTACGTGGTTGTGATTGTCATAACAGTAGTGTATGTTGACTGACACCACAGTACGTGGTTGTGGTTGTCATAACAGTAGTGCTTGTTGACTGACAGCACAGTACGTGGTTGATTGTCATAACAGTAGTGTTTGTTGACTGACACCACAGTACGTGGTTGTGGTTGTCATAACAGTAGTGTATGTTGACTGACACCACAATACGTGGTTGTGGTTGTCATAACAGTAGTGTTTGCTGACTGACACACAGTACGTGGTTGTGGTTGTCATAACAGTAGTGTATGTTGACTGACACCACAATACGTGGTTGTGGTTGTCATAACAGTAGTTCTTGCTCGCTGACACTACAGTATTCAGAACCTGAATTGGTAAAATTAAGATAATTACTTATTATTTTTAAGAGGGAGCGCTAATCCCGTAGGGATTATACAGCGCTTGAGGGGAGGGGGAGTAGAAGGAAAGCATTAAGACTCGAGTCCGGGAGCTGGAGCACAGATTAAATTTTCTAGATCAAGAGCCCCTCAACAGCGTCAAGAAACCTCTCTTGAAGGGAAAATTATGATAAGATTTGTTAGGATTTTTAACCCGGAGGGTTAGCCACCCAGGATAACGTAGGAAACACAGTGCTTTATGGAGGAGTGTCCACTAACCAGTCCACTAACACCCAGGTACCTACTGACTGCTAGCTGAACAGGGACAGTAGGTGTAAGGAAACATAAGAACATAAGAAGGAACACTGCAGCAGGCCTACTGGCCGATGCTAGGCAGCTCCAAGTCACCTAATGACCTAAGCTGTATCGTAAGCTAGTCAGGTCCAAGTCACAAGGCGAGGTAATAGGTAGTGACAGCAGCTTCCTCCTCCTCCTCCTTCTGCCACAATCGCCTCTTCCCACTATTTATATCAGTCAAAATTGTTATATCTCTGGTAGCATGCCAAACATTTCCACCCGTGTCGGGGATCGAACCCTGGAGACACTGTGTGAGGCTAGAGTGTTTCTAAATTATAAACAGTTGTTGCAATAGGAACATTAATAATAATAATATTGCAGTAGTTGCAGCCTCATAATCTCAATCCAAATCCAGTTCTCTCAATTTTTTTTAGTATAAAAAATGGCTCTAATCATAGCCATAATTTTTAAAGGGGTGGACCGGTAAGCCAGCGGAAGGCTTCTGCCAGATGACCAAAAGCTCCAGTGGCGGGTCATCATATAACAAATACCCGCGTCAAGGAAACACGTGTAATGTTTCCTGTGATGTGGTATTTTCTGCAGCAGTTTTTATGTGGGTAGCAGCAAGATGAACGTAAAGTGCGGAGATCTTTCTGCTTTATTCTACTTGTCTTAAACATATACACAATATACTACAGTCAATTATCTAGAAAGAAGTATATAATTCTCAGTAGATAGCCGCGGTGTGGCCTTTAAAGCCCTCTGCTATACGTCTCTCCATATATATGCATTCCGCTATGCGCGATATGACCTCTACGAGTTTAGCGCTCCCAGCGAAAGAATTAATTATGATTATAACACTGAAGAGGATCAGAAGTCTTATTTCAACTCTAAGAGAGTCTAACGCTTTTAGCTTAACGTCATCACAACTCTCAGGACATGTAGATCACCACCTTTAAGAGGACCAGGAACTGCAATAATTCCATCCTTTGTTTAGGTCATAAACATCAACGTTGAAAGTTAGAAGATAATTAGAAAAGTTCTCTTAATTATAGCATGGAAAACAGTTTCAGAATTTGTTTAATAAAACTGGCATATTAGAACTTATAATGCTCACTTATACTACGAATCTTTATTTAAGATCAAAACACTAAACAGTGAAAGCATGAAGTAGATCACTTGAAACATTCTCAATTTATCTCATAGTAAAACATATACTCTATATTTTTATGGTACAGTTGGACGTGACATATATCAATAATAACTGGATCTTTTTTCTCAGTAGAACAACACACCAGCGCCTGAAAGTTTACAGTCGACTGGAAGTTGTGTTCTCATATTATCACATGTTAACCATTGCCTGTTTTGCATACATAAAAATGTCAAATTGGCACTTACACTCCCCGATAACAATCCGATAAAGGCAATCAAAGAGGTGACTTCACGTTGCATGGAAATGTGCTCAGATAAACCACAAAGTTCCGCCTGTTTCCTCCCTCCCAAAATTTCTACCTTCCTACCTACAAGAATTACAACAATACTTCCATCCTCCTCCGTCCATACCTCCCTCCTTACATCTCTCTCCCTACCTACGTATTTACTAGAATAACAAGGATGCTGCAAGAGTCCCCCGTACGTCCCTGTCTCCCTACCTACCTACCTACCAACCTACCTACTTACCTACTTCGCTAGGAACCTTCGCACTTATAAGAATTACGAAGATACCACAAGCCTCCACCCCACCTCCCACCCTCCCTCCCTATCTCCCCATCTTTACTTCTCTTCCTACATTCCCACTTACAAGAATACCAAGGATACTACACGACTCCTCCCTGCCTGCCTCCCTACCTAAATACCTACATCCCTCCCTCGCCCCCTCCCTAAATTCCTACCTTCCTACCTATACCTACAAGAATTGCAACAATACTCTATACTCCACTCGTACCTACCTCCCTCCTTTCCTCTCTCCTTACCTTCCTACTTATAAGAATTACAAAGACATCTCAAGCTTCATACCTACCTATCCACCTACAAAGCTACCTCCCTCCTACCCCCCATCCTACCCTCCCTCTTACCCTCGCTCCTACCGTCGCTCCTACACTCGCTCCTACCCTCGCTCCCTAATTTAATACCTTTCTACATACAAGAATTTCAAAAAATTCTCCTATCATCCTCTCTTTCCTAACTTTTCACTACCTTTTTATAAGAATTACATAGACAAGCCTCCTCCTTACCTTCCTACCCACCTCTTCAAATTGCTACCTTCCTACCTACAAAAATTGCAACAATTCTCCTATCCTAACAATCTAACTCATTCCCAACCAACCAACTTATCTAGTTATTTACCGCCCTCCCCACCCCCCTCTCTCCCTTGCTTCCTTCCTTCATTCCTCCCTCCCTCTTTCCCTCGCTTCCTTCCTTCCTCCCTCTGTCCTCACTTCCTTCCTTCTTCCCTCTCTCCCTCGCTTCCTTCCATTCTTCCTCCCTCTCTCCCTCCTTCTTTCCCTACCTTCTATCAGTCAAACTTTCGTAACTCGCAAAAATCTGTTAGCCTCATTGAGGACAAAACCATTGGCATAGAGAATTGCATGAGTTAGTCCTACATGGCAATGTTGCTTTCTGTCAAACA
>NC_069498.1:17601512-17666079 GCF_026875155.1 Cherax quadricarinatus
GAATAACAAGGTCGCATCCTCCCTGTTTCCTCCTTCCCTCTCCTCTACCAACCTTTTCTATTCAAGGTACAAAGATCTAAAACCTTCCAGTTCCTCCCTTTCTATATGCAGCTATTTACTTTTTCTTAACAATTCCACTTACAAGAAGAACAAGGATTCTCCGAGAATCCTTGCCTGCCTGCCCATATAAATACCTAGTCGCATTACCCCCCCATTCCCAGCACTTACTACAAGAATACAACAGTACTATGCACTGCTCGTAATATTTAGCGCAGTCGTGCCACGTCGTATAACAGAGTATGCAGAGAGTAGTTAGTATTAATGTTCTAGTAGCTACCTTCTGCTAAGAAGCATTACCCTTCCTTCAAAATGAATTTTACAAGTACCCACACTTTTTAAAATCCCGTTCTGTCTGGCTCTATTACACAAGAAGAACAAGAAAGAAGCCTCTAACACATCCATATCTCCCTCACCCCCTTTATTAGATCTGCTACCCACTAAGGAACACTGCAACAATACATCCCTCGCTGCATATCCCCTTATCACTTACTTAACTACAAATTCAACTTAACATTAAGACATTACCTGGATGAAACTCTGGGAAGATGTCACTGAATATCAGCAACATTCTAGCAAGGATCAACCTTGGCATTGAACTGTTATAAGGTACATCACTTACGGAAAAAAGTGTAAACGAAGACGCTTCATCAACACAAAGGAAGGAATAACAGAGCTTCTTATTAAAAAAGCTTAGACTACCGGAAATTTGCAACAATACACAGGATCCTTGGACAAAGAGCTAAAACAATAATCAAACCTAAAACCAAAGCGAGCATGCAGCTCCACCGGTGTGAAGGTACTTCACTGCCTACTCCTTATACTTACACTGAATTCAAGTTCTATTTTTAACCTAGAACCCTCTGAGCACCATTTCGTATCCACTGACATTTATCATTCCACAACTTGAAGAAAAAAAAAAGGTATGAGAGAAAACTTAAGCAACTACCAATAAAATAGCTTACCTGCCTTATATTAGTGAATTAAAGCATACGCCACTACTTACCCCTTTTGTTCTTGCCCAGCTTATGACTGAAAAATGCTGATAAGCAATAGGTCATATGGCGCCCTCGACCTTGCCTTTTTACCAAAACTATATACCTTCCTTACTGAAGAAAATTAATTGTTAATATCAAACCCATTCCCTCTGTGACCTCCAACTTCCTCTTTCATCTTTACAACCCCTCCAGATGGTCCAACAATTACACTGATGAACCCAAAAATGACATCCGTAAGGAACTCCTTCCCTGCTCCTATATACCCTATTCCTACCCTCTCCTCCCTTAATTCCCCCCCTACCTACAGATCTACAACCCAAACCCTATCCCGCTCTTGAAGCCATTCATAACGCCTCCGTGTATGATAACTTATCACACACACACTTTAACAAAAATTTGGATGGTTCTGTTCAATGTCCACTTCAATGGATCTCGCTACAGTGCCTGGATCTGCTTTGTCGTACACTTATGAACCCGTTGTTAGTACATTCACTTACGTGAAAAAGGTTAAGATTAAACCAAAACGGGCTCTCCCTCAAACAGCAAGAGTTTCTACCCTTCACTCAATGGGGCTGACTAAAACCTTTCTGTAATGATCTCTGTCATCCTAAATGCTTTAAATCAATTAAATAAAGTGCTATCTTGAGTCAAGCAGCACCACAGGTGTGAGTGGCATTGTCACATGCCTATTTATTTTCACTGACTTCAGTTCTATTTTATTAACTTGGGGAAAACCCCTGATAAAAATTTTAATTACAAACATACATCCCCCAAAAAATTAAGAAAAACGAAACAGGTTTGGAAAAAAGGGGGAAAAATTAAGAAAACTGGACAAGTGAAGGAAATAGCTTATCCTGCTTATATTAGATGATTGGTTGATTAAGCTGCGCCACTACTTACTTTTGTGTCTGACTGGAAGCTTGATGGAGGGCTGGAAAAAGTGCTGGACGAAGCAATGAGGATCATTCTAGGACGCCCTCGAATTGCCAAAATTTTAAATACGCGGAAAGAACTTGATATTCCAATCATCAGAGATCGTGTTACTGAAAGAAATATTTTAATTGGCGTTAATATGTTCAGGGAAGCCCATTCAAACCTCTGGATAGAAGCCCTCCAAACTTTCCTCAGTACTGGTGAACAACCCTCCAGATGGATCCAACAAATTGGAACCGACCTCCGCATGAACCAGATACATGATCTATGTCAAGTAAGGCAACAGCGGCACTTCCCTGCTCCATGGGATATTACCCTATTCCAAACTACCATTCCTCCATTTACCCCCAAAATACTTCTTCAGTCACAACCAAAGCTTCGCCTTGAAGCCAAACATAACGCCTTAAAGTGTATTGATAACTTAGTCACACAGCACACTCTTACACAAATTATATTCGTTGATGGTTCTGTTCACCAGTCCACTGGTGCAACTGGTAGTGCTGCTGTTGTCGTACACTGGTGCAGCTGGTAGTGCTGCTGTTGTCGTACACTGGTGCAGCTGGTAGTGCTGCTGTTGTCGTACACTGGTGCAGCTGTGTGCTGCTGTTGTCATACAGAGTGACGGCTCTCATAAAGAATTTGAAGCACGCATCAATAACTGGGCCTCTACCCTTCAAACAGAACTGTTTGCCATACTCCTTGCACTCAATTGGGGCCATGTATCTAAGGATGACACTTTAACTGTAACTGATTCTCTGTCATCCATAAATGCTTTCAACTCATTAAGTATAAATTGTGGTATGCTTGTGTCAGAAGCCAGACACAGGTATGGTAAGATTGTGGACAGTGGAGTCAGAGTGTACATGCTGTGGATTTCACCTCACATTGGTCTTCAGATGTATAATAGAAATGATGAACTGGCTAAGTTGTATGCTTTGAAAGAGGGGGTAGAATACAATCTTGGCTTGTCAGTTAGCAGTTTGAGAACAATAATACGAAAAGAACTTCAACTGAATTTTATTGACTTAAGACTTAGGGCGACTGACACAAGTCAGTCCATCTATCATCATTCTATCATGCAGGAGGAGCCACATGTCTATGGTGCATTCAACAAAATAAGCAGACTCTTGGATGTCACTACTGCCCGGCTCCGGCTGGGTTACAAGTAACTTTGGCAGGTTAAATCACCACCATCAGATGTAGACCAAACGAACTATCTCTCCCCTGCTTCATTATGTACTGGAGTGTGATAAAATTAATGAATTCAGAGACAACTCACTCAGAAATGTTCAAGATATGTCAAAATATTTTATCCACAATGGTATATTACAGACCATTCTCGAAAAATACCCTGACTTTGCACCCTATAAATAAAGCATTAACACGTGTGTGTGTGTGTGTGTGGTGTGTGTGTGTGTGTGTGTGTGTGTGTGTGTGTGCGTGTGCGTGTGTATGTGTGTGTGTGTCTGCTTGTTTGCGTGTGTATTTGTGTGCTCATACATGCGTGAGTGCATGTGCTCGTGTGTGTGTGTGTGGGCTCACCTATTTGTGTGTGTGACCCAACAATTAAAATTTGCACTGATAACTCATTACAGATGTGACCGGGTGTGGATGTGTGAGTTGCTCATTATTTTATAATTTGTTTATGACTGTAACCACGTATAAACATAAGTAATAAATTTACTTACATGATTCATTACTTTTGTAACTTGTGAATTCATTACCTTTGTACCTTGTTCAGGTGTCAGAACTTTGGGGCCCAGTCCCTGGACCCTTTATGTACCTCTTTTGACTACCATGCACAGGATGGGAATGGAGTCATGGGAATGGGGTAGTGAAATGCGGCGGGAGGTATCCGTAGAATTTGTCAGTACTTTCTCCTCAAGTTAACATTCTTCATGATAGTCATACTGTTTTCTAGCGTGTTTACATGTCCATTTCTAAACGATCGCAAACAATACCAGGAGTTATATATTCGTTATTTAACGTTTAACCTAGACTGTTCCTAATTAAATCTCAGTTAAGCGCAAATAACGAGACTAAATAATGTGAAGAGGAACAAGCAGCAGCAGTGCGACAAACTGCAGGTAGGTGTTTTATCCTCAGACTAACAGTATCTGTGTTCTTTCTACCAAGAAACTGTTCTAATTGTGTATCTATGTCTCTGCCTGTATATTACATGCATACATATTTCTAATTATATTTACATTTGTAAGTATAAAATTGTATATTTTTTGACAAATATTCTTCGGTAAATCAGTTTATTAATTATGGATTATTTTTATGAGAACCATCGTCGACTAAATAATCTCACATTTATGATGCAAAACTCACACCCTGGAACATTTGGGTGTGAGTTTTACCCCATAAAAGTTCTCGGATGTAACGTGTTGGTGGAAGTTGTTCCCTCGATGAATTCCACCATGGAAAGTCTGCTAGGTAGTTTCAAACACAAAATTCTATTATGGAACGTGTGATTAGTTGATTTTTCCATTTAATGTCGTAAAACAGGTTACTGTTGCATTTGAAAACATATTCCACAACTATAATCATGTGTCTCCTGAACACCAGGAAAGTCACTGTTCCCTAGATTAACCAACAATTCATTACCTCAGGTTTCCGCCATGATGGCCAGATGAAAATTTGATCATCAGCAGTTTCTGTAATAGTTGAAAAATGGTCATTGTCTTGGAGGTGATTGAGAAATTGCTTTTTCAAAATGAATATGTTATTGTTGGAAAAGACAGAGATCACTGGAGGAAAAATTATAGCATGGACAGTTTGGTAGTTTGGGGGGGTACCAACACACCACCACTGCACCACAATACAAACATATCACAGCACTACGATACACATCATAAACCACAACACACTACATACCACGACACATGACGCACCACAACACACTATACACCACAACTCACTACACATCACAACACACTACAACACATACCATAACACACAACACACCACCACAATATGCCACTACAACACATTATACAACACACCACAAGACACAGCACAATACACAACACAGAATACACCACCACAGCATACCACAACACACAACCACATACACCACAACGCAACACAGAGAGCACAAGACACCAACACGCAGCATACCACGGACTTCCCGACCCTGTAAGAGATCGCAGCAAAAACAAAAAAAGCTAGCAACCATAGCAAGGAGTGAAACAATCCCTCTTTTTCCCCTCAGGCTCACATATTTTCGAGGGATCTCTATGCACAGTGTACACTGGTGGACTCTGCAACCTCCCTGGAGAGATGGAGAACTCGTCTGTATTTCATCTCTAACAGACGGTCCACATACCACACCTCTAAATTAACTTGAGACTATGAGTGACGTTCCGGGAAGAATCTAGCAGCGAGGCTGAGAGGTTAGGTGGGTCTGGTTTATGGTTTTTGATGTTGTTAATGTGCTTGTTGGGGAGGTGGTTATAGTTTAATTTTTAACTTTGATATTGTTATTGTTGTTATTACCGTTGTTGCCACTGTTGTTTCCACCGTTGTTATTGCTAATGTTGTTGTTGCCATTGTTGGTACCGTTGTTTTTGTTACTGTTACCATTGTTTTTGTTGTTGTTAACTTCCTCCAAGGCTTTCATTTAACACTTCAGAACGTCCTATTCGATCGGCTTCAAATTTTCAACCCTGGTTAACTATTATTTTATGAAGACATAGAATTATGAATGTGGTCATGAGTGAGCTGGTATACTTATGTATGTACCTGTGTATGAGTACATATGTTTATGTATTCATACACGTATGCATATGTAATACAAGTATATATGTTTGTGTGTGCAGACAACAACTGTGAAAAATAGTGGAATTTCAAGCGCTTTTGTGATTTCTCATATTATCTAGGAGCTGTTTATTGTGATGTTATTGCATGTCTGTGTGTGTATATACGTGTGTATGTGTGTGTGGTTGCAAGGGTCGAGTCACAGCTCCTAGCCCCACCTCTTTGCTTGTCGCTACTACGTTCTCTCCTTGCGTGTGTGTGTGTGTGTGTGTGTGTGTGTGTGTGTGTGTGCGCGCACGCGCGTGTATATGTGTGCACGCGCGCGAGCAGGATACAGACGATGATTCTCATAGAGTTGTGGGACTTTAACAGTGTTTAATAAACAGTGCTCAAAAGTGTTTAAAAATATTGTTCAGATTGTTTAAATAACAGTGTTCAGATTGCTTAAATAACAGTGTTCAGAGTGTTTAAATAACAGTGTTCAGATTGTTTAAATATCAGTGTTCAGAGTGTCTAAATGACAGTGTTCAGAGTGTCTAAATAACAGTGTTCAGAGTGTCTAAATAACAGTGTTCAGAGTGTCTAAATAACAGTGTTCAGAGTGTCTAAATAACAGTGTTCAGAGTGTCTAAATAACAGTGTTCAGAGTGTTTAAAAACCAGTGTTCAGAGTGTTTTAAAAACTAACTTTCAGGGAGGTTCTTCTCCTATTTATATCGAGGAAACCAATAATGGGATTTTGATGAGACTCAAATTGTTCTCCTTTTAAAGGACACATAGTAAACCATGGCTCTAACATATTAAATTCAGTTTATTATTAATTATTTGTTTAAGGTTTTAGAAAAACAAAATTAGTATCTGTTAAACGGCCTAAAAAAAATAGGTGGTGAAGGTTTGAAATATTGTAAAACTTTGTTTGAATTTCAGATTAATAGTTTACTTTGTTAGTTGTTCAGAAGACTATGATAACCCGAACAACTTTTTTTTTTTTTAAAATTCGCAAATTTATGTCGTAAATTTATGTCGAAAGTTTGTAAATGACCAGAAGAGCCGTTCTCCAGCAGATCTAATTATATAACCCATCTAATTATATTACCAACATTATTAAATTAGCAAGTTGGTAGATAAACAGCACAAAGTCCATCTGACCAGACACACTTTTAAGATAACCAGAGATAAAGTTGGAAGACAATAAGAGAAGACATTCACTTGGTCTTAAAAGAAAATCAATGTCACAAAGAAAATTTGAACCTTCCAGGGTGAACAAAACACTGGTACTAAAATTGTACAAAAAGGCACAATACCGTGACTTTAACAATACACAAATATGATCGAAATGTCGTCGCTAGCTCCTCTCATCTATGTGCGGGTTATTTGTGCATGTATTAAGAAGTTTGAAGCTGACCATAAGAGGCGTTCTCCAGATATAGTTTCCATTTTTAACTTAACTTATATTTTTGTTACTGAGTTTTACAGGTAGACAGCCAGTTAGTCTAGGGAATCATCCTTCTCATCAGCAGCATCAGTGTTAAAGTTGTGAAGGTGATCACAAGAGATATTCTCACATTGTTGACTGGAAATCATTATCACAATCTGTTTACCATAATGACTCAATAACAAGATGAACTTTCCATCGAGAAAAACATCAGCGCTAAGAATTTGAAGGTGATCAAAAGAGACGACCTTCAGTTACAGCAGGAAATATCTTGATTCCAATGTTTCTAACTTTGCTATTACTAAAAAATTTGTACCTACGTAGGTTAAACTTTAAGACTATCATCCTCATAATATCGAAACCATTCAGATGAGGCATAATGAAAGTTTAAAACCCGTCGGAAGAAGCTTTCTCAAGTTGTGACATAGAGATCATAACTGGGAATGGTCTTTACAAAATTACCCAGTGGGTACCTGCATGTACCAGTGGGTACCTGCATGTACCAATACTTGCATCAACCTTTACAGCACAACAAGACTGGAAATTTGAAGCCAATTGGATGATGTTCTCAGGTTATAAACTAAATCTTTCTAGGAAGAAAAATGGATAGAATCAGACAACCACTGTCAGGTACACCTTCACGATACCAACCACTGTCAGGTACACCTTCACGATACCAACCACTGTCAGGTACACCTTCACGATACCAAATATAATAATGATAAATTAATAATCATACCATCGTCATCGATATTATAAACATTTCCACTGTGGTTGTGTTTATTCATTCCGAGTGTTTAAGACCACTGTAAACCAATTTTTACCTCAATGACAGGGAGATTTTCTTTTTTTGTCAGGATATTCTCTGACCAAGCAATGACTGTCTATGAGCAGAAAAGTTGACACAACACTATGTTTGAAGCACAAAAGAAAGAACACAATATTGACTCTCCATAATGCACATGTGAGTCCTCATCTTGAATATGACATCCAGTTTTGGTCTCCAAATTACGTAAAAGACAAAGGTATACTGGAGACGGTACAGAGAAAACCTACCAAACTCCTGCCATCACTCAGAAGCAAAAATTAAAAAAAAAATCAAAGCACTCAGCCTTTTATTCTTTTAAAAAATGGAGACTGAGAGATCTCATGAAAACTTTTAAGATATTGAAACTTTAAGCCTTTCATAGGAAAGTAATAAATATATTGGTGCAGTTTTCAACCTCTTACATGTGTCAGCAAACTTTTTCTTATTTAACAAGTATCAAGAACAAAGACAGAAATCGTCTTTCAGTTGATGAAATCCGTGTGTATTTATCCGTGTGTGTTTATCCGTGTGTGTTTATCTGTGTGTATTTATCCGTGTTTGTTTACCTGTGTGTTTATTTGTTTGTTTATCTGTGTGTGTTCATCTAAAGTTCGATCCAGAATTAAGTATTTACGTACCAAACAACAACTTCAGGTTTCACACTGGAAAAGCAAATTTAATTATCCAAATTTTCTTCAAAAATAACATTGTATTTATTAATATGACATTATGTCTTGATTTATCTTTTGACTTTTTAACATTGTCAATAAACTGTTAAATTACTCAGTAGTTATTATCTGTTTTCGTTCTGTTTATAAGTGTTATATATGGTATTAGTTTTTTATGTTTATTTTCTTTTTGTTTACAGATAGAGTTAATTTTTGTGTGTGAATTATAAACCATCGGACGAGGATTCTTCAACAAGCAGGTTGATTTCAGTTATTTTATTTTTACATTGCCAAGAAACCTGAGAAAAACCTAAGTATAGTGACGTGTACTCATAGTCATATTGAGGTCATAGTTTAGGTGAAGTCATAGTCATAGTGAGGTGATTTCATAGTCATAGTGAGGTGATTTCATAGTCATAGTGAGGTGATTTCATAGTCATAGTGAGGTGATTTCATAGTCATAGGGAGGTGTGGTCATAGTCAGGTGTGGTCATAGTCAGGTGTGGTCATAGTCTGGTGTGGTCACAGTCAGGTGTGGTACATGTTTCCAGATCTCCATCCGTGGGCCCCCGGATGTCAACACTTACAGTGGCTTTGGTGCTTTCCTTAGTTCCGTGTCTCCAGAAGTCAATCTGTGTCCCCTCAGATGAACTCCCACGTGTGGTCATATACAGTGATGTGTGGTCATAGTAAGGTGTGGTCGTAGTGAGGTGTGGTATTAGTGAGGTGTGGTTATAGTTAGGTGAGGTCATAGTGAGGTATGGTCATAGTTAGGTGTGGTCATAGGTGTGGTCATAGTCAGGTGTGGCTTATGTTTCCAGGTCTCCATCCGTGGGCTCCCGGATGCCAACCCATCCACACTTCCCACTCCCGGTTGTTTTGGTGCTTTCCCAAGTTCCGTGTGTCCAGAACTCCTTATGTGTCTCCTCAGATGAACTCACTCCCTCACTTTCCCAGGTGGGTAAGTGGCGGGGTGGTTGGCTGGGTGTGCGGGTGTTTGTGTGTACTCACCTAACTGAGGTTGCAGGGGTCGAGACTCAGCTTATGGCCCCGCCTCTTCACTGATCGCTACTAGGTCCTCTTTCTCCCTGCTCCATGAGCTTTATCATACCTCGTCTTAAAGCTATGTATGATTCCTGCCTCCATTATCTCACTTGCTAGACTATTCCACTTCCTGACAACTCTATGACTGAAGAAATACTTCCTAACATTCCTTTGACTCATCCGAGTCTTCATTTTCTAATTGTGACCCCTTGTTTATATGTCCCCTCTCTGTAACAGCCTGTCTCTGTCCATCTTATCTATTCCACGCAGTATTTTGTAAGTCGTTATCATATCTTCCCTAACCCTCCTGTCTTCCAGTGTGGTCAGGCCGATTTCCCTTGTTGCAAACCTTTTGCACTTTCTCTAATTTCTTGACGTGCTTGACCAGGTGTGGGTTCCAAACTGGTGCTGCATACTCCAGAATGGGCCTGGCGTACACGGTGTACAGTATCTTGAAAGATTCCTTACTAAGGTATCGGAATGTTATTCTCAGGTTTGCCAGGCGCCCATATGCTGCAGCAGTTATCTGGTTGAAATGTGCTTCCGGAGACTTGCTCGCTGTTATACTCTCCTTGAGCGAGGTTTCCAGTATTTGGCCACCTAGCTTATAGTCTGACTGCGGTCTTCTTTGCCCTTTCCCGATCTTCATGACTTTGCAATTGGCGGGGTTACATTCGAGGAGCTAGTTGCTGGACCAGGTGTCCAGCCTGTCCAGGTCTCTATCAACTCCTATCTGATCCTCATCTGATTTAATTCTCCTCAATAACTTCACATCATCTGCTAGCAGGGACACTTCTGAGTCTATCCCTTCTGTCATTCCGTTCACATATACCAGAAATAGCATTGGTATTGGGACTGAACCCTGTGGAACCCCACTCGTCACAGATGCCCTCTGTGATACCTCATCACGTACCACGACTCATTGTTCCCTCCCTGTCAGGAATTCTCGGATCCACTGCAGTGCCCTTCCTATTATACGTGCCTGATCCTCCAGCTTCTGCACTAATCTCTTGTGAGGAACTGTGTCGAGGACCTTCCTGCAGTCCAGGAAAATGCAATCCACCCACTCTCTCGTGTCTTACTTCTGTTACCTTGTCATAAAACTCCAGAAGGTTTGTGACACAGGATTTGCCTTCCATGAATCCATGCTAGTTGTCATTTATAATCTTGTTCCGTTCCAGGTGCTCCATCACTCTCCACCTGATAATCTTCCTCGTGACTTTGCATACTGTACACGTCAGAGACACTGGTCTGTAGTTTAGTGCCTTGTTTCTGTCTCCTTTCTTAAAAATGGGGACTACATTTGCCGTCTTCCATATATCAGGAAGTTGCCCAGTTTCAAGGGATGTGTTGAAGGTTGTGATTAGTGGCACGCACAGCGTCTCTGCTCCTTCTCTGAAAACCTATCGCCTTTGAGGTATCAAGGTCACTTAGCAGCTTCTGCACCTCCTCCTCTATTGTTCGTATGTCATCCAACACTTGTTGGTACATTTCATGCTGATGTTCCCTTCTGTGTTGTCTTCCCAGAGTCCTTCTCCTGTTTAGCTCCTCACATACCTCCTGATCGTTTCCTGTGAGTTCCCCACCTTCTGTCCTCAGCCTGATCACCTGGTCTTTGACTGTTGTCTTTCTCCTGGTGTGGCTATACAACAGTTTCGGGTCAGACTTGACTTTCGGTGCTATGTTATTTTCATACTGTCGCTGGGCCTCCCTCCTTATTTGTGCGTACTCGTTCCTGGCTCTGCGACTAATCTCCCTGTTTTCATGTGTTCTATGCCTTCTGTACTTTTTCCATTCTCTATTGCACTTAGTTTTTGCCTCCTTACACCGTCGGGAAAACCAGGGGCGCGTTCTGGTCTTCCCATTATTTCTGTTGCCCATGGCAACAAACCTTTCTTCTGCCTCTTTGCATATTGTTGTTACGTATTCCATCATTTCGTTTATTGACTTTCCTACCAGTTCTCTGTCCCACTGAACCTCCTGCAGGAAGTTCCTCAAACCTATATAGTCCCCTCTTTTATAGTCTGGCTTTTCCCATTCAACTCCTGTTACCCTCTCCACGTGTAACTCTACTATGTAGTCAAAACACAGAACCACGTGGTCGCTAGCTCCTAGGGGACTCTCATATGTGATGTCCTCAATGTCTGAACTGCCCAGGGTGAACACAAGGTCCAGTCTTGTTGGTTCGTCCTACCCTCTCCCTTTGGTAGTATCCTTGACATGTTGGTGCATGAGGTTTTCCAGTAGCACATCCATCATCTTGGCTCTCCATGTTTCGGGATCCCCGTGTGGCTCCAGGTTTTCCCAATCAATCTCATGTGGTTGAAATCGCCCATAACCAGTAACTTTGCTCTGCTCGAGGGAACTCTTCTTGCCACCTCAGCCAGTGTGTTTCCACAATTGCTCTGTTGCTCTCTTCATATTCCACTTTTGCCCTCCTGCAGTTCTGTGGCGGATTATACATCACTGCAATGGCTACCTTGTGCTCCCCAGACTGAAGGGTACCTACTATGTAGTCCCTTTCTCCAATCTCGTCCATGCCTCCCATTTTCTCGAATTTCCATCGGTTTTTTACGAGCAGTGCAATCCCTCCTCCCCCTCTGCCCCTTCTATCTTTCCTCATGATCTGGTATCCTGGTGGGAAGGTTCCATCTAATATTATCTCATTGGGTTTCGTTTCTGTAACTGCTATGAAGTCTGGGGACTTCTCGTTGAATCTTTCATGCCACTCCTCATATTTATTCGTTATTCCATCCTCACTCTTGTACCAAACCTTCAACTTCTGTTCTAAAACTGTGGTCCTGGGGGAATATTGGGGTTGGGAGAGCAGGAGCGCTGGCGGGGGCCTATGGGGAGTTGCGGTGGGGGTGGGGGTGGGAGTGGGGGCAGAGTTCCCATAGGGGGTTGCTGTTCGGGTAGGGTTGGTGGTGTGGGGGCGGGGACAGAGGGATCGGTGTGTGATTGTTGGTTTAGATTGTTCAGGTGCCTTGGGGTTGTCGTGGTTGGAGTCCTCCTGCGGGTATTTCTGGGGGTGTCTTTGCCCTTCCACCTGGTGTGTGTGTGTGTGTGTGTGTGTGTGTGTGTGTGTGTGTGTGTGTGTGTGTGTAATATATATTTGCTAGGCTTGTAAAAGTATGTTACAGCAAGATATCATCACAAAATACAGCAGCAATGGAGACAGTAACAATGAGACAAACTAGCCAGCCAGGTTGCACGCTTGGCTGCCGAAATCTTTTTTGTCAACAGATTGAGACTACCATGATGGTCGACTTTATTACTTTGAGATTTACTGATTTTTGTGTGTGTGTGTATTGTGGAAAGTGTTAGTTGTATTAATGTTTTATAAGGGGATATAAGTGCAAATGAGAAAAGGGAGATCCTGGGAGATGTTAAGTCAATGTGTTAGAAATGTTGAGTCTTGCAAGATAATTGCTTGAAGTGACGTAAATAATCAGTGTGGGAGACACTGTTGCAGAAGGTACAATGGGAAAGTTTGAAGTGCTTGATGTAAATAATAATATGGGAGCTTTACCTCACCTCAACAACACAGCAAATATGTCAACATAACAGGAACAGTAAAGTAATACAGAAAAATGCTACAGCAACAAGCAAGAACAGTACAGTAACTTAAATAGTGTAGCACAGAAGAACATTACTACTGTAATGTGCAAGGACTGTATACTAACACATAAAACACTGTATTAACAAAGGAGAACAGTACAATAACACATGAAAAGTAACTCATAATAACAATACAACAACACAAAACAATAAAGTACAATAACACAGAAGAACTGTACAATAACACATTGAAACAATACTGTAACACACAAGAAAAGTACAATAGCATACATTCAAACGGTATAACTGAACACAAGTACCACACAAGAGTAGAGCAAGAGAATAATACACAAAACAGCAGTATTGAAGACATAAAAACAGTTATGCTGGCCAGGTTGTAACATCCACACCAACAATCTCTTATCTCAAGAGAGTGACTCTCTCAGTTTTCAGATCTTATTTTCTTTTCCTTTTTTTTTTTTTTTTGTGTTTGCGAATATTTGTTGTCAATAGAGTGAAGGTGAGAGAAGTGAAGACATGAAAAATTAAAACGTGAAAGAGAGACTAACGTTTAGCAATTCAAAAGTGTGTGTGAGTGTGAGTGTGAGTGTGAGTGTGAGTGTGTGTGTGTGTGTGTGTGTGTGTGTGTGTGTGTGTGTGTGTGTGTGTGTGTGTGTGGGTGTGTGTGTGTGTGTGTGTGTGTGACTGTATTTGTGTGTTTACTTATGGATGTTTCAGTAACTTGCATATATATAAGAAGACTAACTGCAACAAAGAAAGGCAGCTGATAACTTTTTTGTAGCAGATTACTTGATGGAAAGACAGAATCACCTACGGACACAAATATAATCAATAAGTGAAAAAAAAAATAACGAACAGCCTTTGTCCTTGCCATTGCTTCTGATACAGTTAACAGTTCCTACTCTTTTGTCCTGTCATTCTGTACAGTTCATGTCTGGTACAGTTGCACAACTGTCTTTTCTTCCAATTTCTTGGTACAGTTACAACTCTGTCTTGCACTTGTCTCTGGTACGTTCCACTGTTTGGTCCTGCCATTGTCTCTGTTCATTGTTCACAACTGTCTTTGTCCTGGCCATTGTCTGGTACAGTTACAAATGTCTTGTCTTACCATTGTCTCTGGTACAGTTTCAACTGTCTTTGTTTACACATGTATTGTCAATGGTAAGTTCAAACGTTTTGTACATGCATTGTTGTTACTGGTTATTAGAACGTGGAGATTGCCTGGAACATATGCAACGTTTGTATGCATAAATCGATTGTACAAAACATTTGTCTTGTTGCCAGTGTTAGCAGTACAAGATGTTGTGTTTTTTACTCGTCATTATCCTGACTTGACTTTGCACCAATGATTTATAGTATATGAAAATTGTGAACTATGACCAGTGAGTTGACTCAATGAATAAAATTTTATGGGTGAGAAGATGACTGTAAATGTTAATGGAATTTGTTAGAGAAAATAATGTTTTGAAATAATTTGCAAACGTTGAATAAACATAATATGAATTGTTAACAAAGGAATTGTTATTTGCAGAGATTTTAGCGCAGTATCAAGTGTTGCTGATTTTATTCACTTGTCCATTGTCCAGTCACTTGTACTTAGCCCAGTCGTTTTATTCACGCAGTATCGAAGATCAATGAATGAAATGTACTTAGGCTACCGTGAAGGTTGACTTCATCATAAGAGATTTTTTGTGGACGATTTGAGAGTGATGTCTGAAATGTTAAGTGAAAACTTTTGGTAATTTTGAGTCAAGATAATTGTTGGTAAACAAAACATGTGGAGACACGTTGTGAAGATGTTATAGGACTAGGAGTCAATTAAAAATCCTAAAGAATTTTATTATTTCAGGGAGGAAGAAAATACATGTGCTTGAGTTATTGTGCAAGAGTCCGGTACCAGTACCTCTTGGTTTGGCGTTCGTTTCTGGATTGATATCATTTAGCTGATACTGTTCAGTTCTGTGGGTAATTTAAGACGATCTATGGATCCTGTAATTATCCTAGACATCTCTCACTTGGTGGCAGCAAGTTCGAGGCCTGGCATCAGTTCTGAGGCCAAACTTTCCAAGCTAACACTGATAGTGAAACAAACACAAACGAACACGTACATACCGGTCCCTGGAACTAGTAATCGCACCCTCTGGGGGTACTCGAGGATTCTCAGCAGACAGACAAGTTCCCATCAACAAGGTACTGGGGAGGGGCCAAACACACAACAAACACACACACACACACACACACACACACACACACACACACACACACACACACACACACACACACGCCCACCCAACCACCCGCCCACCTGGGAAAGTGAGGAAGGGAGTTCATCTGAGGGGACACAGACGGACTTCTGGACACACGTAACTAGGGAAAGCACTACAAACAACCGGGAGTTGGAAGTGTGGAAGGGTTGACTTCCGGGGGCCAACGGATGGAGACCTGGAAACATAAACCACACCTGACTATGACAGCTCCTATAACCTCAGTTCACCTCACTACAACCACATCTCACTACAATCACATCTCACTACGACCACACCTCACCATGACCACACATCACCATGATCCACACCTGGGAGTTCATCTGAGGGGACACAGATGGACTTCTGGACACACGGAACTAGGGAAAGCACCAAAACAACCGGGAGTGGGAAGTGTGGAAGGGTTGACATCCGGGGGCCCACGGATGGAGACCTGGAAACAAACTTCACCTGACGTAACCACACCTCACTATGACCTCATCTTACTATGACCACAGCTCACCTCACTATAACCACAACTCATCATAACCTCACTTAACTATGACCACATCTCATCATAGCCTCACACCTCACCATGATCCACACCTCACCATGATCTACACCTCACCATGATCCACACCTGGAAGTTTATCTGAGGGGACACAGATGAACTTCTGGACACACGGAACAAGGGAAAGCACCAAAACAACTGTGGAAGGGTTGATATCCAGGGGCCCTACAACCACACCTCACTGCGACCACACCTCACCATGAACCACACCTGACTATGACCACATCTGACTATGACCACACCTGTCTATGATTACACCTGTCTATGAGAATACCTCACCTCACCTATGCTGATTACACTGGTCAACAATATTTGTAAAATTGTATGCTTCTTAAATGAGATTCTTATATATTTTCTTATGTATTTTCATGTCATGAATCCAAATTCATCTTGATACGAGACATGTAATAATTGATTATTTTATTATATGTGTCATTATGTTTAAACTCTAATCCGTACCTACTCTTTGCGTTTTTGCTTGACGCTTATAGTGGGCAAACATTCTTGTGCCCCATTTGCCTGGTATCATTTTTTACCAACTGTCCCACAGTTTGCTGGAAAAAAAAGTCTAAATGTGAGTCCAAAAAGTGGATTTTAAGTGACATGTTACATCCCATGTTCTTGTAAGCCCTGATGAGGTTTTCCACCAATTCTTAATAGTTGCCTTCCCTTCTGTTTCAGAGGAAATCCCTTCGCCACTAAGTTGAATGCTTCCCAAGCAGCTTTCTCCTCCCCATGAAGGTCTGGTTTAAAGAACCTCTCGAATCTGAGGAGCATTGAAGACTCCCTCTCTTATCTTACCGTCGCTCAGTGAGGGGAATTTTGATGTTAAATACTGACTGGATTTGTTTTATGTGTAGTAGTGGTAGCAAAATTTTGTTTGGTTCAATGAGAGGTGGATGATTGACGAGGTGGCCAGTCTCTCCTGATGTAGTGGGAACCTCTTGCATGGCTGTCCCAGACACATAAAAAGCAGCAGTACTTGGTGTTTGGCTAAGAAAATCACCTAACTCTCACCTCAAAATATAAACCATTTTCTATGACTGTTGGAACAATAATAAAGGTCAGTGAGACTGTGAGTGTGATAAGAAACACACTGTTGCAAGCCTGTTGGAACCTGTTGTGACACGTAGGTGCATACTGAAACCAATATTAACCCTGATATTCATAATCAGTGTTCTGAAATTAGTTGGAAATTGATACTCTGGTCCCGGAAGCATTTTGTTTGTTGACCAGTGATGGAAAAGACAAAATATAAGTAATGAAGAAGTGGCTAGAAAAGTACTTAAAAATAACAATAGAACAAAAGAGTACATTACAGTAACACAAAAGAACACTACAGTAACACATAAGAACAATAATGTAACACAGAAGAAAAGTACAGTAATATATATCAGAACAGTACAGTTGTACACAAGCACCACACAAGAACAATACAATAAAATAAGGGAAGAATAGAGCAAGATAATAATACATAAAACAGCAGTACTGAAGACATTAAGACAGCTTTACTGGCCAGGTTGTAACATCAACACCAACAATTCTTTTTGTCGAGAGGTTGACTCTTATTTTCTTTCCATAGATTTTTGTTGTTTTGTTTGCGAATATCTTTCTCAATATAGTGAAGGTGAGAAAAGTGAAGACATGAAAAATTAAAACTGAGAGAGAGACTAATTATTTAATATTTCAAAAGAATGTTTTTTTGGTATATCCAGTACAAGATTCTCTCAGTTGCTACTTCCTTATATCTTCACATTAAGAATATCTACAAAATACTACGTAACAACATTCTACATCTCGATTATTCAGAATTCTAAGACGACGAACTGCAACATAGAACAGGAAGCTGTTAACTTTTTTGCAGCAGATTTCTTGGTGGGAAGACAGAGTCACATACGGACACAAATATAAACAATAAGTGAAAACAAAACAAAAATAACAAACAGCCTTTGTCCCTGTCTTTGTTTCTGGTACAGTTCACAACAGTCTTTGTCCCTGCCATTGTTTCTGGAACAGTTCACAACTGTCTTTGTCCCTGCCATTGTTTCTGGTACAGTTCACGACTGTCTTTGTCCTGCCATTGTTTGTGGTACAGTTCACAATTGTCTTTGTCCCTGCCATTGTTTCTGGTACAGTTCACAACTGTTGGACAGTGTTAGAGAAAATTGCAAAATGTTGTTTAATTCAAATGTAATTTTGATGTTTGGTACATTTACCTGTTGATTATACCAAGCAAATGAATATGTCAAATTGTGACTGACATACGTGATGGAAATGAACAAAATATCGCGTTTGTTGCCAGAGTTGCTAACGTACAGCAGAACAATATACAAGTGAATAAAAACAGCAGTATCAGAGACACTGCTAAAATCCTGTTTTGTCAGTAATATAGACTACCGTGAAAGTCGACTTTATCAATAAGGAGATTTTTTAGTGTGGATGAGAGAGTGATGGTTCCTGTGAAATATTAAGTGAAACTTTTGGGAATTTTGAGTCAATATAATTGTTTAGAAAGAGGAAGGGAATGTGTGCGTCAGCATAATTTTGCAAACGTTGAATAAACAGGAAAAAAAGCGAATTGTTACAAAAGACATTGCGTTTGTTGCTGTCTCCATCCCTGGGCCCCCGGATGTCAACCCTTCCACAGTTGTTTCGGTGCTTTCTCTTGTTCCATGTCTCCAAAAGTCCATCTGCGTCCCCTCAGATGAACTCCCAGGATCATGGTGAGGAGTGGTTACTGTGAGGTGAGGTCATAGTGAGTTGTGGTCGTAGATGTGGTCATAGGTGAGGGGTAGTTAGGTGAGGTCATAATGAGCTGTGGTCATAGTTAAGTGAGGTTATAGTGAGATGTGGTCATAGTCGATAAAGTCCAGAAAACGATTTCAGCAGACTGTTCCACTCATCAAGTAGGGGAGACCGGGGCTAGTTGACACACATTTTATATTTTCGGTGATAAAAGAAAAACAGCAAACGATTTTGGTAATTTTATGCTTCCAGTGAAAAATATAACTCTTCCTCTTACTTTTCATGAAATAAAAAAAATATTCTCTCGAAACAAAAGCACAACATTCTTTAAAAAAAAAAAAATGACGTGTGTCAACATTCGCCATGTACGTGGTAAGTTGGCACATACTATGTGGTACGTTGACACACACTATGGTGTAAGTTGGCACATACTATGTGGTACGTTGACACACACTATGGGGTAAGTTGGCACATACTATGGTGTAAGTTGGCACACACAATGGAGTAAGTTGACACACATTATGGTGTAAGTTGGAACATACTATGGTGTAAGTTGCTACACACTATGGTGTAAGTTGGCACACACTATGGTGTAAGTTGGCACATACTATGTGGTACGTTGACACACACTATGGGGTAAGTTGGCACATACTATGGTGTAAGTTGGCACACACAATGGAGTAAGTTGACACACATTATGGTGCAAGTTGGAACATACTATGGTGTAAATTGGCACACACTATGGTGTAAGTTGGCACACACTATGGTGTAAGTTGGCACATACTATGTGGTACGTTGACACACACTATGCGGTAAGTTGGCACATACTATGGTGTAAGTTGGCACACACAATGGAGTAAGTTGACACACATTATGGTGTAAGTTGGAACATACTATGGTGTAAATTGGCACACACTATGGTGTAAGTTGGCACACACTACGGTGTAAGTTGGCACACACTATGGTGTAAGTTGGCACATACTATGGTGTAAGTTGGCACACATTATGGTGTAAGTTGGCACATACTATGGTGTAAGTTGGCACACACTATGGTGTAAGTTGGCGCACACTATGGTGTAAGCTGGCACACACTATGGAGTAAGTTGGCACATACCATGGTGTAAGTTGGTACACACTATGGTGTAAGTTGACACACACTATGGTGTAAGTTGACACACACTATGGTGTAAGTTGGCACACACTATGGGGTAAGTTGGCACACACTATGGGGTAAGTTGGCACACACTATGGGGTAAGTTGGCACACACTATGGGGTAAGTTGGCACACACTATGGGGTAAGTTGGCACACACTATGGTGTAAGTTGGCAACACTATGGGATAAGTTGACACACACTATGGTGTAAGTTGGCACACACTAATGTGTAAGTTGGCACACACTAATGTGTAAGTTGGCACACACTATGGGGTAAGTTGGCACACACTATGGGATAAGTTGGCACACACTATGGTGTAAGTTGGCACACACTATTGGGTAAGTTGGCACATACTATGGTGTAAGTTGACACACACTATGGGGTAAGTTAGCACACACTATGGGGTAAGTTGGCACACACTATGGGGTAAGTTGGCACACACTATGGGGTAAGTTGGCACACACTATGGGGTAAGTTGGCACAAACTATGGGGTAAATTGGCACACACTATGGGATAAGTTGACACACACTATGGTGTAAGTTGGCACACACTATGGGATAAGTTGACACACACTATGGTGTAAGTTGGCACACACTATGGGATAAGTTGGCACATACTATGGGGTAAGTTGACACACTATGGGGTAAGTTGACACACACTATGGTGTAAGTTGGCACATACTATGGGGTAAGTTGACACACACTATGGGGTAAGTTGACACACACTATGGTGTAAGTTGGCACATACTATGGGGTAAGTTGACACACACTATGGGGTAAGTTGACACGCACTATGGTGTAAGTTGGCACGTACTATGGGGTAAGTTGACACACACTATGGGGTAAGTTAGCACACACTATGGGGTAAGTTGGCAAACACTATGAGGTAAGCTGCTCACACTATGGGGTTAGTTGGCACAGCAAATATTAATAGTAAATTTGGAATATGTAACAGTTAATTTAGATTCTGATTATTCATAATGTTTCATTTCAAGAATATTCAGTTCCATACAAACTTAAAAGTCTTTTCTTAGTAAAGAAAGAAACCTTTTTTAATAAAATAAAATTAAAAATTAACTAGGTGTTATATATTCAATTGAAAATAATTGCACTTCCAGATAATAATTGCACAGAATACTTAACACCTGAGGTGAACTTAATCTAAATCATCTGAGTCACAGTTGGGACACGTATAAAACAATTCTTTATCAGTGGAGGTTTCGTGGGCCCACAACTTGCACATTCTACACTGTATCCATACTTCTCGTGGTTTGCTTTTGAAAAAAGGACCCATACATACCAAACACAGATTGTCCTCTTCATCTGAACTTTCCTCGTCATTTCGTTGATTGTTTCTTCTTTGCTTCTTTTGATATATTTTCCAGTGTATTTTTCACAGGCATGTCAGTCAAAATGTCAAAGGATCGTTTCCTCCTGTTCATTCCACTTCTCTTCCTGGGACCAACTTTATGCAATGGCCTCAGTTCTTCAGGAGTTGGGGCTTTCTTCCCACAGAGTCCAGAAGTAGAGGGTCTTGTTTCTTTCTCATCAAATTGGCAAGTTGACACTGGTCAATTTACCCCATTTTTGTTGTGCCAACTTGCCCCAACCATACCAATGTTCATAAATAAATGGTTTTAGTATATATTAATAAACCTAATATAAACTGTTTCATGGGTAAACAGTCCTTAAACCCTAAGTTAAATTATGGCTAAACTGGATATTTCAGATGCATGTTACAGCAAACAATATAAGCGAATGATAACTTACCTACCAGATTTAAAATCAGATTTTTCCCCACTCCATTTAAGTACTGCAACCTCTTGGTATGGTAGCTTGTTGGTGAGTGAGGAAGCTCGTGGTGATCCTTATGATGTAAATAACAACGCCGTCTAGCGATAAATATTTGAATTATTACAAGTGTGTCAACTTACCCTTGTTGCCAACTAGCCCCGGTCTCCCCTACCACATTTCCAAACCAATACTTTCGTATATACTTTCTAAATCTAAACTTGTCTAATTTAAATCCATTATTGCGGGTTCTCTCTTAGAGAGATATCCTCAACACCTTTGTTAATAACCATCTTCCACTTATACACTTCGATCATGTCTTCCCTCATTCGTCGCCTTACAAGTGAATGTAATTTAAGGGTCTTCAATCTTTCTTCATACGGAAGTTTTCTAATTTTGTCATTCGAGGTGAGCTGCGTAATCTTGATATAAATCCCAGGCACTGCCGTCATGCTTCAAGATTGCTGCTTACAATAACCCCCAAATCCATTTTGCATTATGTATGGCTAAGTTCTACATTGTTTAGTTAATTCGTGCTAGGGTTATGAACATGCCCGAGCATCAGAACTTTGCACTCGATGTGGTCATAGGTGAGGGTTGGTCATAGTGAGGTGTGATCATAGACAGTTCTGGTTATAGGTGTGGTTCATGTTTCCAAGTCTCCTTCCATGGGCCCCCGGATGTCAACCTTTCCACACTTCCCACTTCCGGTTATTTTGGTGCTTTCCCTAGTTTCGTGTGTCCAGAAGTCCAACTGTGCCCTCTCAGATGAACTCCCAGGTGTGGATCATGGAAAGGTGTGGTCATAGTGAGGTGAGGTCGTAGATGTGGTCATAGGTGAGGGATGGTCATAGTTAGGTGAGGTTATATTGAGGTGTGATCATAGTAGGTGAGGTTATAGTGAGGTGTAGTCATAGGTGAGGAGAGGTTATAGTGAGGTGTGATCATAGTTAGGAATGGTCATATTTAGGTGAGGTCATAGTCATGTGAGGTCCTAGTCAGGTGTGATTCATGTTTCCAGGTCTCCATCCGTGGGCCCCGGATGTCAACCCTTCCAGACTTCCTACTTCCGGTTATTTTGGTGTTTTCCCTAGTTCCGTGTGTCCAGAAGTCCATCTGTGTCCCCTGTGTCCCCTCAGATGAACTCCCAAGTGTGGATCATGCTGGGGTGTGGTCATAGTGAGGTGTGGTCATAGTGAGGTGTGGTCATAGTGAGGTGTGGTCATAGTGAGTGTGGTCATAGTGACGTGTGGTCATAGTGAGGTGTGGTCATAGTGAAGTGCGGTCATAGTAAGGTGATGTCATGGTGAATTGTGGTCATAGTCAGGTGTGGTTTACGTTTCCAGGTCACCATCCGTGGTCCCCCGGATGCCAACCCTTCCACACTTCCCACTTCCGGTTATTTTAGTGCTTTCCCTAGTTCCGTGTGTCCAGAAGTCCATCTGTGTCCCCTCAGATGAACTCCCTTCCTCACTTTCCCAGGTGAGCGGGTGGTTGGGTGAGTGGTTGGGTGGGTGTTGGGTGGGTGGGTTGTTGGGGGGTGGGTGGGTTGTTTGGCGGGTGGGTGGGTTGTTGGGCGGGTGGGTGGGTTGTTGGGTGGGTGCTGGTGGGTGGGTGGGTTTGTGTTTGTGTGTGTGTTTGTGTTGTGTATATGTTGGCCTCTCCCCAGTGACCTTGTTGGATGGGAACCTGGTCTTGTCTACCTGGTCTACTGCCGAGACTGTCCAGGTTGGTGGAATAACAGGAGGGGACACACAAAAAACTGCGTCCTGTAATTACACCCACCAAGACAGCCTGGAACAGTAGACCAGCCAGACAACACCAAGCTGCGAACGTTTTATCTTGTATAGATGTGTGTACATGTGATTCTGTGTCTTCCCACCAAGAAATCTGCTACAAGAAAGTTGTCAGCTTTCTTTTTTGTTGAAATTCGTCATTTTCCTATATATAAGACACTGGAACGTCCACAGATAAATACGGAAATACACAAGTACATTCACACACACTCACACACACGATAACCACAACATACCATGGTGTACAACTCACTAACCCATCAGTAATAACCATTAATCAAAGACGATCTACACAACACAGTGTGTAGTTACAAACATTCAAAGACAAACACAATACAACTCGAGCAGAGTTGTATGGTCAAATGGACCAATTTTTATCCAATAACGAGAATGGAAAAGTTATCCTCTTCCTTAGTCTGAGTTCTAACAGTAAACAAACATTTAATGCCATTAATGAACAGACGTATATTACACAAGATACTCATGATGTAAATTTTCTTTTAACAGAGCGTCCCTCATGCTGGTGAAGGGATAAATGTCTGAGATTTCCCAGGCGTTGTAACCCTTACCAGTTTAACACATTCCAGTAAAATAATTATTAACGATTTCGCTTCAGACTGTAAAATTAAGTCACTATAAAAAAAAAAGAGAAAAAAATACAAGACTCCGCCGGGAGTCGAACCCGAGTCTGCTGCTTTAGAGGCAGCCGTGCTGACCGCTGCACCACAGAGCCGTAATGTTAAGCGATGGGGTTTTATTATATAGCTCAATGGTAGTGTTGGCAAAGTAATTATCTTTATTAGAGGCCTGGCTTCTGGTTCTGTTGGCACTCATCTTGACGGTACTAGTGACCAGTGCTCCCCTCCCTGCTAGCACCAACGTGGAGGGCACTAGTGACCAGTGCTTCTCCCCCTGCTAGCACCAACATGGGGAGTACTAGCGACCAGTACAGAGAAATACAAAAATAACCGAGCAACATACAAGGACAGTTCAGGTGCAGAAACTAAGTCAGATTCACTTTCTGTAATCCATTTAAATAACAGGTTTTCTTGTAAGACAGTCTGAGGAACGACCTGTAATGCGGCCTCGTTAATTGTTACTTAAGATGGAAATGTGACAACAGGTGGAATGTAAATGACAACTGCAGGTCAAAGGTGTTTCCCTAAGGTGCATAACAGCTGAAAGTGAAAGGTTAACTGACGGTGTTCCTTAAGTGTGAACTTCATGTAATGGCTTAAAGTATACTACAAGTGATAACTACAAGTGTGAACTTCAAGTGATGGTTTAAGGTAAACTACAAGTGTGAACTTCAAGTGTGAACTACAGGTGATGATGTGAGGTGAAGTTCAACTAGAAATATAATGGGAAATACAGGACAGTTGTTGTTGTTGCTTCATGTTTCCTCTATTCTCACTATCTTCATTGAACTCCATCCTCACTACCTTTCTTCATCTTCTTCTTCTTCTTCCTCTTATTATTATTATTATTATTATTATTATTATTATTATTATTATTATTAATCTTTTTTTGTGAATAGACTGTATAAATAAATTTCAGCGAGCACCAGATCAGTTTATTCCACAATACACAAATAACTCGCACGTAGAAGAGAGAAGCTTACGACTACGTTTCGGTTCGACTTGGACCATTTAGAAAGTCACACTAACTTTGTAAATGGTCCAAGTCGGACCGAAACATCGTGGTAAGTTCCTGTTTTCTATGTGCAGGTTATTTGTGTATCGTTCCAGTCACGGGTATTGTGCGTTTTTGTTATTTATTCCACAACACTGTTGGACTTACACTGTTGGCCTTACACTGTTGGAATTACACTATTCGGATTACGCTATTCGAATTACACTACTGGACTTACACTACTGGACTTACACTATTGGACTTACACTACTGGACTTACACTATTGGACTTACACTGTTAGGATCTCTTAAAACCCGTCATTTTATTCTACTAAAGCGGAAACGCGAAGAATTTATAACAGCTGGAAAATACTGGACGGGCTGGAAATGAAGTAATGACACACACTGCAGGAACAGAAACAAGAACAGGACAGAACACGACCAGGACAGGACAAGAGCACAAAGACAGAACAAGATTGTTTTCCTGTCATAACCTGTTTTTCCATCTCGTTTTCCATCTCCCTGGGCTGTTTTCCCTGTCATTTTCCATCGCCCTTTACTGTTTTCCGTCATTTTCCATCGCACTGAACTGTTATCCGTGACATTTTTCCTGGGCCTGGGCGCTTTTCCCAGTAAATTTCCATCGACCTGGGCTGTTTTCTCAAGTCATTTTCTATTGACATGGACATTTTTTTTTTAATTTTCCATTGTTCTTGAAGGATTTCCCTGTCATTTTCCATCTATCAGATTGATTTCTTTGTCATTTATCACCATGAACCGTTTTTCAACTGTTCTTTTCCTTCGCAATAGACGGTTTTCCATATCATTTTCCATTGCCTTGAACTGTTTTCCTTGTCATCTTCCGTCATGTTTAATTTCTCTGGACATGTTCTGCCATTTTCAAACGCCCTCGACATGGTTTTTCTCATTTTCCATTTCTCTGAACGGCTTTCCCTCTCATATTCCAGCGTTTTGGACGGTTTTTCCCTCTCATATTCCAGCGTTTTGGACGGTTTTTCCCTGTCATATTCCAGCGTTCTGGCCAGGTTTCCTTGTTATATTAAATCATTCCTGATGGATTTACCTGACACATTCCATCTTTCTGGGTGGGTTTCCCTGTCACATTCCATCGTTCAGGTCAGGTTTCCCTCTCATATTCCATTGTTCAGGTCAGGTTTCCCTCTCATATTCCATCCTTCTAGCCAGGTTTTCCCTTCGTATTCCATCGTTCTCGACGTGTTTTCCTGTCATATTCCATCACCATGGAAGGGTATCAGTGTCATATTCCATTGTCCTCGACGGGTTTCCCATCCATGTTCAAGAATGATGGACGGGCTTTCCTGTCATTTTCCTTCGTCGTGTCATATTCTACCGCCATGGACAGTTTACCCGCTCATATTCCATCGTCCTGTACACGTTAGTCTATCATATTCCATCTTTCTGGATGGGTATTACTGTCATGTTTCATCGCCAGGGACAGTTTTATTCCCTCGTTTTCCGTAGCCCTGGACGGGTTTCCCTGTCATATTCCATCGCTCTGGACTGGTATCCGTGTTATTTTCCATCGCAATGAGCTGTTTTCCCTGTAATTCTCCATCTCTATGGCCGGTTTTCCCTGTCATTTTCCATCGTTCTGTAGGGGCTTTTCTTGTCATATTCCGTCAACCTGGACAGATGATTTCCGTCATTTTCCATCACCCTACTTTTCCGCTGTCATGTTCAATCGCCCTGGACATGTTTTCTGTCATTTTCAATCGTTCTTGACGGGTTTCCCTGTCATGTTCGATTGATCCTCAGTGGTTTCTCTGTCATTTTCCATCGCACTAAATGGTTTCTCTAGTATTTTCCATCACCTTGAAGTGTTTTCACCGTCTTTTTCCATCACCATCATCAGGTTTCCTTGTCATATTTCGTTGTCGGGAACGGTTTTCCTGTCATTTTCCATTGCTATGGACGGATCCTGTCATATTCCATAGTCATCAACGGTTTTCTCTCATTTTCAGTCGCCCTGGACATGTTTTTTTTTTAAATTCTTCAGCTTTCACGAAGGTTTTTCTGTCATATTCCATCGTTCTGGACAGCTTTCCACCTCATATTCCATCGTTCTGGACGGTTTTTCTTGTTATATTCCAATTTTTTTCCTCAGGTTTCCCTCTGTTATTCCATCGTTCTAGACGGGTTTTTCTGTCATATTCCATCGGTGCGGACGGGTTTCCCATCCATATTCAAGCATGCTCGACGGACTTTCCTGTCATTTTCTTTTGCCATGTACGTCTTTCCCCTGTCATATTCTATCACAATGGATAGTTTTTCCATTTCATATTCCATTGTTTTGGACGGGTTTTCATCTCATATTCCATCGCCTGTTATATTCCATCTTCCTAGATGGGTTTTATATCATATTTCCCATCCAGGGACAGTTTTATCCTGTCGCTTTCATTAGCTCTAGACAGGTTTCCCTGTCATATTCCATCGTTCCGTATGGGTTTTCCCTGATATATTACATCAACCTGAACAGGTTTCCTTTTTTCCATCAACCACAATTTTTCTCCTGTTATTTTCCCTCGCGTTGAATATGTTTTACTGTCATATTCATTTGGCCTGGACATGTTTTTCAGTCATTTTCAGTCGTTCTACATCTTGAGTGATTTCCTTGTCGTTTTCCATCGCTGTGAAGCGTTTTCCCTGTCATTTTCCTTCACCCTAGTCAGATATCCCTGTCATATTCGATTGTCCTGAACCGGCTTCCCTGTTATTTTCAATCACTGTGGACGGGTTTCTGTGATTTTCCATCATCCTGAGTGGTTTTCCCTCTCGTTTTCAATCGCCCTGGATATGTTTTTCTGTAACTTTCAATCTTTCATCAAGGGTTTCTTTGTTAAATTCCATCCATCTTGATTGGTTTCCCTGCCAATTGCCATTGTCTTGAACTGTTTTCCCTTGTCATTTTCTGTCGTCCTGAGCAATTTTCCCGTGTCATTTTCCATCTTGAATTGTTTTCCCTCATTTTCCATCGTTGTGGACTGTATTAGTGTCATATTCAATGGATTTTAATTATTTTCCCTGTCATTTTCCATCTCCCTGGATATGTTTTTCCTGTCATTTTCAATCGCCCTGGACGGGTTTCTGTGTCATATTCCTTCGATCTTGATTGGTTTCGCTGTTATTTTCCAACACCTTCATCTATTTTCCCTCTCACTGTCCATCGCTTTGGACTGTTTTAGTGTCATGTTCCATCGGCCTGGACGGGTTTCATGATTAAAGTTCATGTCAATTGAAGGGTTTCCCTTTCTTTGTCCAGCGACATGGATGTTTCCCTGTCATATCCCATTGCCCTGGATGAGTTTCCCTGTCATATTATATAACCCTGGACGTGTATCCGTGACATTTTTCATCGACCTAGACGGTTTACCCTGACGTTTTCCATCTACCAAGGCTGCTTTTTCCTGTCATTTTCCATCGACCTGGGTGGTTTTTCCCCATCATTTTCTATTGCCTCAGATATTTTTTTTACCATTTTCCATCTTTCAGGACGGGTTTCACCTGTCATATTAAATGATCTGATAAGTTTTCCATGTCATAATCCGTAATGTGACTAGTTCCCCTGTCATAATCCATGATCTGATTAGTTTCCCTGTCATATTCCATGATCTGACTAGTTTCCTGTCATATTCCATAATCTGATTAGTTCCCCTGTCATTCAATCATCTGATTAGTTTCCCTGTCATATTCCATGATCTGATTAGTTTCCCTGTCATATTTCATGATCTGATTAGTTTCCCTGTCATATTTCATGATCTGATTAGTTTCCCTGTCATATTTCATGATCTGATTAGTTTCCCCTGTCATATTTTTATTGATTTTTTCCCCTGTCAATTCCATGATTGTTTAATTTTTCCGAATTGGGGTGTATTCGAGGGAAAAAAATCGACCAGTTATATTGACATTCAAGACAGATGTGGTACGGAATAGGATACTACAACAGAAACCATTGTTAAAGGACTCTCCAGATTATCAAAATGTGTTCCTTAATCGAGACAGAACACGAAAGGAAAGGGAACAACTGAAAGTGAGAGCAAGACAAAACCCGTTGAAGGAAAAAAAGAGAAGACCAGACAATGACGACAGGAAAGCTCAGCCTTTGGGGGAACATCAAGCCAAATGCTTACAAAAACCTCTCAACCCCCTGCCCCAACATATAAAACCAAAAAGCAAAAGAAACAAAACCTCACTCCTAGCCCCCCCCCCTAAGCACTAATTCCAAAATCACAGAAACCCTCCCAAAAAATTTCCCCCCTAAAACCCCAACCAGACCTTCCTTTTCCTCCCCCAAAATACAGTAAGGTTTGGAAGCAAAAAGTATGGTACACCATTCAATGAAAAACAAAAAGAGTGAAGAGTGGCAAAACGCATTATTATGCATCACCCGCATCAGGGCACTAACAGAGAAAAAACTTACAGGGATATAACAGTGCAATCTGTCCCCCGGGATATCGATTATGGAAGACAGAGAGAAAAAGGAGGAGGAGTAGCTTTGTTCAAAAAAACCCACTAGAGTTTTGAGGAGTTGAGAGGAATGGAAAGAAGGGAAACAAACGATTTCATTGTAGGAACACCAGACTGGTGGTCCAAAGGTGTGTAGAGTGATGTAAAACCCCCACTTAACAGCAGGAAAACAAGGAAAAGGTTGATGTGCGCAATAGGGAAATGGTGGATCCTAGTGAAGTTGCCGGAGGGCTCAATGGGTGGGAAAAAATTTGTTATAATGGGGGATTTCAATGATAAAGAGATTGACGGGGGAACCCCCTTGACCCACAGGGGGGCCAAAAAACATGGAGACTAAGAATTTGGATGTTTTTAAAATTCATGAAAAAAACATGTTGGGGATAAAACCCAGGGGAGAAGGAGAGAATGTTGCAACAAGGCTGGATTCATATTCCTTGAATAGTTAAAATGGGGATACCCAACGAAAGACCTTGGCACTAGTGTTTCAGATTGAGTTTCGAATTCTTGTAGAGTTATAGTGGAGAAAAAAGAGAAAAAACCGAACTTCAAAAAGGAGACTACATAGGAATGAGAAGTTTCTGCATGAAGTGCAGTGGGAAAGAAAACTAGAGGGAAAAAACAGTAATAAAAATGATGGAAATAGTGCCCACTAAGTGCAGGGGGGGAGAGAAGAGGTTCATCCCAAAAGGGGCACAGAAAAAACTGGGAAAGAATAGAGTGACCCCAGGGTTTTAAACGGGAGGTGTAAAGAGCCACAACCAATGTGTAGGCAGGGAAAAAGGGTACAAACAAATACCAAAAAACAAATTAAAAAAACCAAAAACAAAATATAAAAAAACCCAACAAACAAATAATACACAAAATAAAACCCCCCCCCAAACAAATTTTTAAAAAACCACTTTAAAAAAAAACATAAACCCATAATTGGCTGGGGAAAGGAAGGAGCGGAGCTCAAAAGGTGCCGGGAAATTTAGTGATGAACTAAACACAAGATTTAGAGAAGTATTCACAATAGAGTCAGGAATGCTTCCAGCAAACTGTGGATTTGGGTGCCAAGCAGGGCTGGACCAAAATACACATAATTGGGTAGAGGTGAAAAAACTGCTAGACGAGCTAGATCCTTAAAGGCGGTGACCCCAGTAACATATTCCATGGATACTGAGAGAGGGGACCCCAGGGGAAACTGTGTGTGCCGGGGCGGTTTCTTATTAAATCATCGAAACTGGGCATTTCCCTGAGGGTGGAAGACGACATGTAGTTCCAATTTTTATAAGAAAGGAGGAACACAGCGCTTTAAACTAAGTCCAGGTTACTGACTTGTATAGTTTTTAAAAAGTCATGGAAAAGTTTATAGGGAAGAGTGGTGGAAAAAATTTAAAGTTGGGTCATACATGCAATTAGCAGGGCTTAGAGATGGGGAAATCCTGTGCCCAAATAAACTTGGTTCTCATAAGGTAACAGAATAAGACGGAGAAGAGGATGGGTAGATTGCATTTTTTGAATGCAAGAAGGTTTTTGAACAGTACCCCCCAAACTGGTAAAAAATTTAGACGAGCAGGCAGGAATAACGGGGGAAAGTACTGCAATGATAAGGGGAATACCTGCGGAAGGGAAACAACGAGTGTTGGTACGTTATGAAGTGTCGAGGGGCGATGTGTTAGTGGGGTTTCAAAGGATCAGTCCTAGGTCGGTGCTGTTTCTTGTTACGTGAATGACATAGAAGGAAATAGTTTCACAAGTGTCACTTTTCGTGATGATGTGAAACTGATGAGGGGGAATACAAGGGGCGAGGATCATTTAAAGTTTACGGGGAAATCGGACAGACTAAAAGTCTGGTCCGAAAATGGCCCCGGGATTTTAAACCCCCGTAAGTGTAAGGTCTGAAGATTAGGGAAGGACACAGAAGACCGCAGAGAGCGTAAGATTAGGAAATTAAAGCTGCAAACGTCAAAAAAAAAAAAGGATCTTGGGGGAAAACATTATAAGAACATCTCCCTGAGGCCAACCAATAAAATAACTGCTGCAGCATATGGAAGACTGGCAAACCTGGGGATTGGAGTTTAGATTTGAGTGAGAGTCATTCCACGACATTGTACACCGTGTACGAAAGGGCCTGTCCTGGAGTTGCAGCGCCGGGATGGAACTCTTCACCTAGTAAACACGTAGAAATTGGAAAGTGCAAAAATTTGCAACACATGGGGGAATGAGGGGTATGTTTATGAGGAGAGGTTAAAGGAATTAAAACCTAATGACACTGAGGTAGGAGGGTGGGGGGACATGTAACTTAAATACTGAGGGGCTTTAAAGGTGGACAGGGATCAAATGTTTCACACAAGGGATAAGGAACAAGGAGACACGTTTGGGATGTTAGGAAGTATTTCTTTAACCTTAGAGTTGTCAGGAAGTGGAATAATTGGAGAGTGAAGTTGGAAGAAAGTTAAATAAATAGCTTTAATTAAGAAGGGGCGGCAAAGAAATGGAGAGGGAGAGAGTGAGTTAGTATAGACCAGTGAAGAGGCGGGACCAGGGCTTTTTAAAGGACGAGGTGAGGCGGACTCAAAGAGACCTGGACAGGCGGAATGTGGTCCAGCAATGGTTCTCAACAATCCAAGGCCAAAATGAAAAGTCATAAAGTTTGGGGGGAGGGGCAAGAAGACGCAGACAGAGTATAGGTGGGGCAAAGACTACAGACCTCACTCAGGGGAAAGACCTTGGGGGACCATAACACCGAGCCTCCCCGGAGCACAAAACAACCAAAAACCCGCTGCAGCATACGGGCCCCCGGGAAAACCCTAAGAATAGCGTTCCGATACCTTAAAAAGGGAAATCGTTAGACATGTACACTGTGTATTTTAGGCCCATACTGGAGTATGCGCACCATTTGGAAACCCACCCTGGTCAAGCACGTCAAAAAGTTAGAAAAAGTACAAAGGTTTGCAACAAGGCTAGTCCCAAGCTAAAGGGGGAATGTCGTCGAGGAAAGGTTTAAAAGGGAAATCGGATCGACATTGGAGGACAGAAGGGTGGGGGAGACAGTAACGACATACAAGATACTGGGGGAATGACAAGGTGGCAGAGAAAAGGGTGTTCCAGAGAGGGGACACAGGGACAAGGGGGACAATGGAAGCTGAAGACTCGACAGTCACGGGACTTAGGAAGTATTTCTTCAGTCATAGAGTTGTCAGCAAATGGGAATAGCCCAGCAGTGAAGTTGGGGGCAGGAACCAAAATAGTTTAAGAAGAGGTATGACAAAGCTCAGGAAGCAGGGGAGAGGGGATCAGGTTTGCGATAGTGAAGAGGCGGGGCCAGGAGCTGAGTCTCGCCCTGCAACCACAATTAGGGAGTACAATTAGGTGAGTAACACCCGTTCGGAACCCGTTTTGGAACCCCCAAAAACACGTCAAGAAATTAGAGAAAATGAAAGGTTTGCAACAAGGTTAGTTCCAGAGCTAAGGGGAATGTCCTACGAAGGAATTCCTAAGGGGAATATCCTGACGACCTGGAGGGGCATAAAGGGTTTTGGGGGGGACTGATAAGAAAAAATAAAAATACTGCGTGGAAAGGACAAGGTGAACAGAACGTATGTTCAGAGGGGGACCAGCAACAAAGGGTCACATTTTGGGAAATTGAAGATAGAGAGTCACAGAGGTTAGGAAATATTTCTTCAGTCATAGAGTTGTCAGAAGTGGAATAGTTGGGTAGTGATGTGTACAACAAAGTTTTACAGGGAGAGAGTGGCCCCCAGTAAAGACCCGAAGAGGCGGGCAGCAGTGTGAATCGACACCTGCAACCACGATAGGTGGGCATACAACACACATACACTTAAAAAAGATCTTCAACACATCCATTGAAACTGGGCAAATCCCTGATATGGGAGTGGTAAATGTAGTCCCAATTTTTAAAAAAGGGATAGACACGAGGATTAAACTCAGACCTGTGACCCTAAGTGTATAGTATGCAAAAGGCATGGAGAAAAACATCAGGAGGGAGTGGGGGAGCACCCGGAAGAAAAATCGAGAAACAGCCGGTTTCAGGGAAGGAAAATCCTGTGTCACAAACCTGCTTTAGTTTTATGACAAGTGCAAAAAATAAGCAAAAAGGAAGGGGTAGATAGACTGATTTTTTGGCCCGAAGGAGGCCTTCACCAGTTCCTCGAAGAGGGTTATGCAAAAATAGGATCAGGCACACATAAAGGAAAAGGGACTGCAATTATTCAGAGAATACCTGACAGGGGGCAACAAAAAGAGTCATGGTACGTGATGAGGGTAGAGTGGGCTCCTGTGACAAGCGGGGATCCAAGGGGGGGGGGGCAGTCTGGACCCGTGCTGTTTTTTTGGATATGTGAAAAGACATAACGGAAGGGACAGATCAGAAGTGTCCTTGTTTGCAGATGATGTGGAGTTAATGAGGGAATCAAACGGCCGGGATCAGAAGGTACAAAGAGGGCCCGGACAGGTTACAAGCCCGGTCCAGCAACTGGCTCCTTGAATTTAACCCTGCAAAATGCAAAGTCATGAAGATGGGGAAGGGCAAGAAGACCGCAGACACGTATTTAGTCTAGGTGGCCAAAGACTGCAAACCTCACTCAAAGGAAAAAGATTGGGGGGGGAGTAAACACCGAGATATCTGAGGGCACATCAACAGATAATGCTGCAGCGTACGGGCTTGGCAAAACCCAAGGATGCGTTCCCATACTCAGTAAGGGAATGTTCAAGACTCTGTACATCTATACGTAGGCCCTATGGAGTATGCAGACCATTTGGAATCCCCAAACCCGGTCAAGCACGTCAAAATTTGAGAAAGTGCAAAAATTTGCAAAAAGATTAGTCCCAGAGCTCTGGGTTTTCCTACGAAGAAAGGTTTTAAGGGAAAAATTTGGGCCGACGACATGGGGACAGGAGGGTCATGGGAGACATAAAACGACATAAAAATACTGGAGGAATGACATGGTGGACAAACACGGATGTTCCCCCCAGTGGGACAAAAAACAAAAAGGGCCAATTGGAAGTTGAAAATTCGATGAGTCCTCAAAAAGGGTGTTTGTAAGTATTTCTTCAGTCATAAGTTGTCAGGGGTGGAAAAAGCCTAGAAAGTGACGAAGTGGAAACGGGAAAAACCCTCATAGTTTTTAAAAGAGGTTTGATAAACTCATGGAGGGGAGGAGAGGAGAGAGAGGACCTGTAGAGTCGTGAAGAGGCGGGGCCAGGGGGGTTATGAATCGACCCCCCCAACCACAATAGGTGAGTACAAATAGTGAGTCCCCCCCCCCCAACACACAAAACCCACAAAAACACACACAGCTTCAGTATATACACTCCCCCCTTGTTGCGTCACACGTGTTACCGCACTCTTGTTCCAAAGTAACACACTCATGTACTGCACTTTTGAACAAGTTAAAAATTAAATTTTTGTTTGGGGGATGATGGAAAAAATTTGGTTTTAAGTAAAAATTTAACCAAGTTATGAAAAAAATAAAAAGGAATCTAAAGTGTAAAAAGGTGTGAAACTTTTTGTAAACTTGGGACGCTGTTTTTAGAAAATAAAGGGGGGGTCTTAAAAATTTTTTTTTAAAAATTTTTCCTTTTTTGTGGGGATCTTAATTTTTTTAGAGAAAAATTCCAAAAACCCCCTTAACTTTAAAATAAAAATATATTCGGGAAAAAAAATAATTTATCTTGAACTAGGAAAACTTGGCCAAAAGGTTTCTTTTTAAAAGTTTTAAATTTTCGTATAAACCTTCCATATTTTAAATTTTTGCCTTTTTGTTCGAATTTTGTGTTTCTTTTTTTTGTGTTGTTGTAAATGTGGTGTTGTTGTGTGTTATGTTCAGTTCTGTGGGTTCCTTGATGTTTTCCTGCGTTTTTGTACTGGTTTTATGTATTTTGAAAAAAAAAAAATAATACAATACCGTGATTGGACGATAATGATCCCCAGTCGGACCCAAAATTTTCACAGTTTCGTCTCCCATGTGAGAGTTATTTATGTTTTTGTTCTTGTGTAAAGCATTGTTTTAAAAATTTTGTACTTGTTTCATACTGTTTGCATACACGTTGCCTGGTTATACGTGTCAGTCAGAAGTTTGACATACACGTTGCATGGTATATACTGTGTCAGTCCAGTTCTGACTACACGTTGCCTGGTAAAACTGTTGTCAGTCACCACTTCTGACATACACGTTGCATGGTATACTGTGTCCCCCCAGTCAGAGTCAGACATACAACGTTGCCTGGTATCTGGTCAGTCACAGTTCTGACATACACGTTGCCTGGTTTAAACTGTGTTCAGTCACACTTCTGACATACACGGTTTGCGCTGGTATACTGTGTCAGTCAGAGTTAGACTACCACGTTGGGGCCTTGGTATACTGTGCAGATCAGAGTTACGGACATACAGTTTGCCTGGTATTTACTGTGTCAGTCAGAGTTCTGACATTACACGTTGCCTGGTATACTGTGTCAGTCAGAGTTAGACATACACGTTGCCTGGGTACACTGTGTCAGTCAGAGTTCTGTCATACACGCTGCCTGGTATTACTGTGTGTCACAGTTCTGACATACACGTTGCCTGGTTGTATACTGTGTCAGTCAGATTTCTGACATACACGCTGCCTGGTTCGTATACTGCGTGTCAGTCACAGTTCTGAATCCACGTTGCCTGGTATACTGTTGGTCAGTCAGAAGTTAGGACTACACGTTGCTGGCTCTATACTGTGTCAGTCACAGTTCTGACATACACGTTGCCCTGGTATACTGTGTTCAGTCAGAGTTCTGACATACACTTGCCTGGTTTACTGTGTCAGTCATAGTTCAGACATACACGTCCCCCCTTTGCGGTATACTGTGTCAGTCAGGAGTTAGACATACACGTTGCCTGGTTTACTGTGTCAGTCAGAGTTTCAGACATACACGTTGCTGGTATACTGTGTCAGTCAGAGTTCTGACATCACGTTTGCCTGGATATACTGTGTCAGTCAGAGTCAGACATACACGTTGCCTGGTATACCGTGTCAGTCAAGTTCTGACATACACGTTGCCCAGGTATACTGTGTCAGTCAGGATTTCAGGCATACCACGTTGCCTGGTATATACATGTGTCAGTCAGAGTTTCAGACATACACGTTGCTGGTATACTGTGTCAGGTCAGAGTTCAGACTACCCAGTTGCCTGGGTATACTGTGTCAGTCAGAGTTCTGACATACACGTTGCCTGGTATACTGTGTCAGTCAGAGTTCTGACATACACGTTGCCTGGTATACTGTGTCAGTCATGTTCAGACATTTCACGTTAGCCGGGTTATACTTGTGTCAGTCTGAGTTCAGACATACACGTTGCCTGTATACTGTGTCAGTCAGAGTTCTGATTTAACACGTTGCTGGTATACTGTGTCAGTCATAGTCGACATTACACGTTGCTGGTAGACTGTGTCAGTCAGAGTTCAGACATTACACGTTGCTGGTTTACTGTGTCGTCAGAGTTCAGACATACCACGCTGCTGGTATACTGTGTCAGTTCATAGTTCTGACATACACGTTGCCTGGTATACTGTGTCAGTCACCAGTTCTGACATACACGTTGCTGGTATACTGTTGTCAGTCAGAGTTCAGGACATACACGTTGCCTGGTTATACTGTGTCAGTCAGAGTTTCAGACATAAACGTGCCTGGTTATACTGTGTCAGTCAGGTTCTGACATAAACGTTGCCTGGTATACTGTTGTCAGTCATAGTTCTGACATACCGTTGCCTGTTATACTGTGGTCTGTCACATTCTGACATTCAACGTTGCCTGGTATACTGGGGTTTGTCAGCCATCAGTTCTGACATACACGTTGCCTGGTATACTGTGTCAGTCAAGTTATGACTACCGTTGCCTCACATCCAAGCATCATGGGTACCAACTCACTAATCACACCAGCAACAGGTAAGTACATTTTTTCACTACCTCACACCAGCATCAGGAGAGTACAAACTCACTACATCACATCAGCATCAGAGAGTACAACTCACTACCTCACACCAGCAACAGGGAGTACAATTCACTACTTAACACAAGCATCATGGAGTACAACTCACTACTTCACACCAGCATCAGAGAGTACAACTCACTACCTCACAGAAGCATCAGGGAGTACAACTCACTACATCACACCAGAATCAGGGAGTACAACTCACTACATCACACCAGAATCAGGGAGTACAACTCACTACATCACACCAGAATCAGGGAGTACAACTCACTACATCACACCAGCATCAGGGAGTACAACTCACTACTTCACACCAGGCCTCATGGGTACAACTCACTACTTCACACCAGCATCATGGAGTACTACTCACTACTTCACACCAGCATCATGGAGTACAACTCACTACTTCACACCAGCATCATGGAGTACAACTCACTACTTCACACCAGCATCAGGGAGTACTACTCACTACTTCACACCAGCATCATGGAGTACTACTCACTACTTCACACCAGCATCAGGGAGTACAATTCACTATTCACACCGATCAGGGAGCTAAACTCACTACTTCTCACCAAGCATCAGGGGGTTACAACTCACTACTTAACACCAGCTCAGTGGGAGAACTTCCCACTACTTAACACCAGCATCATGGGTTTACATTTCACTACTTCACACCCGCATCAGGGAGTAAAACTCACTACTTAAAAAAACCACAGCATAGGGAGAACAGACTACTACTTAACACCAGCACTCATGGAGTACCAATTCACTACTTTCACACAGCATCAGGGAGTACAACTCACTACTTCACCCAGCATCATGGAAGTACTACTCACTCTCTTCACACCAGCATCAGGGAGTACAACTCTCTACTTCACACCCAGCATCATGGAGTACTACACACTACTTCACACCAGATCATGGAAGAGTATACTCACTACTTCACACCAGGCAATATGGAGTACAACTCCAATACTTTTACACCAGCAATCATGGAGTACTACTCAACTACTTCACACCAGCATCATGGAGTAACAATCTCTATTCACACCAGCATCATGCGAGTATACTCACTACTTTCACACCAGCATCAGGGAGTACTACTCCACTACTTCACACTGGCATCCATGAGTACAATCACTACATCACACCAAGCATCAGGGAGTACAACTACTACTTCACACCAGCATCAGGGAGTTGCAACTCACTACATCAAACCCAGCATAAGGGTGTACAACTAAATACTTCACTCCCAGCATCTGGGAGTACTACTCACTACTTACACCCAGCATCTTGGAGTACAACTCACTACTTCACACCAGCATCAGGGAGTACAATCACCTGTTCACACGAGCATCAGGAGTACAACTCACTACTTCACCCAGCATAGGAGTACAACTCACTACTTCACACCAGCATTTCATGGAGGTACAATTACTACTTCACAACCAGCATCAGGAAGTACCAACTCACTACTTTATCACCAGGCATCATGGAGTACAAACTCACTACTTCAACCAGCATCAGGGTGAGTACAATCATACTACACACCAGCATCATGGAGTATCAAACTCACTACTTCACACCAGCATAGGGAGTACAATTCATACTTCACACCAGCATCAGGAGTAACAAAACTACCTGTTCACTGAGAATCAGGGAGTTTCAACTCACTACTTCACCCCGATAAGGGGTACAACTCACTACTTCACACCAGCATCAGGGAGTACAACTCACTACTTCACACCAGCATCAGGGAGTACAACTCACTACTTCACACCAGCATCATGGAGTACAACTCACTACTTCACACCAGCATCATTGGAGTACAATTCACTACTCACACCAGCATCAGGGAGTACAACTCACTACTTCACACCAGCATCAGGGAGTACAACTCACTACTTCACACCAGCATCATGGAGTACAACTCACTACTTCACACCAGCATCATGGAGTACAATTCACTACTTCACACCAGCATCATGGAGTACAACTCACTACTTCACACCAGCATCAGGGAGTACAATTCACTACTTCACACCAGCATCAGGGAGTACAACTCACCTGTTCACTCGAGCATCAGGGAGTACAACTCACTACTTCACACCAGCATCAGGGAGTACTACTTCACTACTTCACACCAAGCATCATGTAGTACAATTCACTAACTCACAACAGCATTCAGGGAAGTTAAAAATCACTTACTTCACACCAGCAATTCAGGGTAGTACTACTCACTACTTCACACCAGCATCAGGGAGTACTACTCACTACTTCACACCAGCATCAGGGAGTACAACTCACTACTTCACACCAGCATCAGGGAGTACTACTCACTACTTCACACCAGCATCAGGGAGTACAACTCACTACTTCACACCAGCATCATGGAGTACAACTCACTACTTCACACCTGCATCATGGAGTACAATTCACTACTTCACACCAACATCAGGGGTACAATTCACTACTTCACGCCAGCATCAGGGAGTTACAACTCACCTGTTACACCAGCATCTGGGAGTACAACTCACGACATCACACCAGCATCAGGGAGTACAACTCACTACTTCACACCAGCATCAGGGAGTACAACTCACTACTTCACACCAGCAACATGGAGTACAATTCACTACTTCACACCAGCATCATGGAGTACAACTCAATACTTCCACACCAGCATCAGGGGAGTACAAACTCACTACTTCACACCAGCATCTGGAGTTACTCCCTACTTCACACCAGCAATCAGGAGTACAACTCACTACTTCACACCAGCAACATGGAGTACAATTCACTACTTCACACCAGCATCATGGAGTACAACTCACTACTTCACACCAGCATCATGGAGTACAACTCACTACTTCACACCAGCATCATGGAGTACAAACTCAGCTACTTCCACACAAGCATCAGGGATACAACTCACTACTTCACACCAGCAATCGTGGAGTACAATCCACTACTTCACACCAGCATCATGGAGTACAACTCACTACCTCACACCAGCATCATGGAGTACAACTCACTACTTCACACCAGCATCATGGAGTACAACTCACTACTTCACACCAGCATCATGGAGTACAACTCACTACTTCACACCACATCATGAGTACAACTCCTTACTTCACACCAGCATCCATGGAGGACAACTCACTAACTTCACACATGCATCATGGAGTACAACTCACTATTACACAGCATCATGGAGAACAATTCACTACTTCACACCAGCATCTGGGAGTACTACTACTACTTCCACCAGATCATGGAGTTACAACTCACTACTTCACACCAGCATCTGGAGTACAACTCACTACTTCACACCAGCTCAATGGAGTACTACCTCACTACTCACCCCAGCATATGGAGTAATCTCACTTATTACACCAGCATCATGGAGAGTACAACTCATACATCACAACCAGCATCTTGGAGTACTACTCACTACTCCACACCAGCATCATGGAAGGTACTACTCACTACTTCACACCAGCATCATGGAGTCAACTCAGTCATTCACACCACATCAGGGGAGTATACTCACTACTTCTCTCCAGCATCATGGAGTATCAACTCATACATCACACCAGCATCAGGGAGTACAATAAATACTTCACAACCAGCATCAGGAGTACAAACTCAAAACTTACCACCAGCTCGGGAGTACATCTCACTACTTCACACCAGCACATGGAAGTACAACTCACTACTTCCACACCAGCATCATGGAGTACAACTCACTACTTCACACCAGCTTCATGGGAGTACAACTCACCTACTTCACACCAGCATCAGGGAGTACTACTCACTACTTCACACCAGCACAGGGAGTACAACTCACATACTTCACACCAGCATCAGGGAGAACAACTCACTTACTTCACACCAGCTCAGGGAGTACTACTCATACTTCACACCAGGCATCTGGGAGTACTACTCACTACTTCACAACCGCATCAGGGAGTACAACTCACTACTTTCCACAGCAGCATGGAGTACAACTCCTACATCAAACCAGCATCAGGGAAGTACAACGAAATACTTCACAACAGGCATCAGGAGAGTTAAACTCACTACTTCACACCAGCTCAGGGAGTTACAATCACTATTCACACCAGACATCAGGGAGTACAAACTACTACTTCACACCAGCATCAGGGAGTACAACTCACTACTTCACACAGCATCATGAGAGAGTACAATTCACTACTTCACACCAGCAATCATGGAGTACAAATCACTACTCACACCAGCATCAGGGGAGTACAACTCACTACTTACACCACATCACGGAGTACATCTCACTACTTCACACCAGCATCAGGAGTACAACTCAACTACTTCACACCAGATCAGGGGTACAACTTCGCTACTTCACACCGCATCATGGAGTTACAACTCACTACTTCACACCAGCATCATGGAGTACAACTCACTACTTCACACCAGCATCAGGGAGTACAACTCACTACTTCACACCAGCATCATGGAGTACAACTCACTACTTCACACAAGCATCATGGAGTACAACTCACTACTTCACACCAGCATCAGGGAGTACAACTCACTACTTCACACCAGCATCAGGGAGTACAATTCACTACTTCACACCAGCATCATGGAGTACAATTCACTACTTCACACCAGCATCAGGGAGTACTACTCACTACTTCAAATGCATCATGGAGTACAACTCACTACTCACCAGCATCATGGAGTACAACTCATACTTCACACCAGCATCATGGAAGTTCAACTCACTACTTACACCAGACATCATGGAGTACAACTCACTACTTCACACCTGCATCATGGAGTACAATTCACTACTTCACACCAGCATCATGGAGTACAACTCACTACTTCACACCAGCATCATGGAGTACAATTCACTACTTCACACCAGCATCATGGAGTACAACTCACTACTTCACACCAGCATCATGGAGTACAACTCACTACTTCACACCTGCATCATGGAGTACAATTCACTACTTCACACCAGCATCAGGGAGTACAACTCACTACTTCACACAAACATTCAGGGAGTACAAATCACTACTTCACTCAGCATTCATGGAGTTACAATCACTACTTCACACATGCATCATGGAGTACAATTCACTACCTTCACACCAGCAGCAGGGAGGTACCAACTCACTACGTCACACCAGCATCGGGAGTATCAACTCACTACTTCACACCAGCATATGGAGTACAACTCACTACTTCAAACAGCATCATGGAGTACAACCTCCACTACTTCAACAGCATCATGGAGTACAACTCACTACTTCACCACCAGCAAATGGAGTACAATCACTACTTCACACCAGCATCATGGAGTACAACTCACTACTCACACCAGCATCATGGAGTACAACTTCAATATTCACACCAGATCATGGAGTACACCTCCACTACTTCACACCTGCATCATGGAGTACAAACTCACACTTCACACCAGGCATCATGGGGTACGAACTCACACTTCACACCCAGGGCATCAGGGAGTACTACTCACTACTTCACACCAGCATCATGGAGTACAAACTCAGACTTCACACCAGCATCAGGGAGTACAACCTCACTACTTCACACCAGACATCAGGGAGTAAAGTACAACTCACTACTTCACACCAGCATCAGTGGAGTACTACTCACTACTTCACACCAGCATCATGGTGTACAAACTCACTATTCACACAGCATCATGGTGTACAACTCACTACATCACACCAGCATCGGGAGTAACTCCACTACTTCACACCAGCTATCAGGGGTATACACACTACTTCACACCAGCTTCAGGGAGTACTACTCACTACTTCACCCAGCATCAGGGAGAACAAATCACTACTTCACACCTGCATCATGGAGTAACAATTCACTTCTTCACAACAGCATCATGGAGTTACAACTCACTACTTCACACCAGCATCAGAGGTACAAACTCACTTCTTCACACCAGCATAATGGAGTACATTTCACTACTTCACACCTGATCAGGGAGTACAACTCACTACTTCTACACCTGCATCAGGGAGTACAAACTACTTACTTCACACCAGCATTAGGGAGTACAAACTCACTACTTCACACCAGGGCATCGAGGAGTACAACTCACTACTTCACAAGCATCATTGGAGGTACAACTCACTAATTCACCACAGCATCAGGGGTAAACTCAATACTTCACACCAGCATCGTTGGAGTATACTCACTATTCACACCAGCATCAGGGAGTACAAATCACTACTTCAACACCAGCATCAGGAGTACACTCACTACCTTCACACCAGCATCAGGGAGTACAACTCACTACTTCACAACAGCATTGGGAGTACAACATCACGACTTCACACCGCATCAGGGCAGTTCAACTCACTACTTCACCCAAGATCAGGGGGTACAACTCACTACTTCACACCAGCATCAGGGAGTACAATTTCACTACTTCCACCAGATCAGGGAGTACTAACTCATACTTCCACCAGATCATTGTACAACTCCACTATTCACACCAGCATCATGGAGTACAATTCACTACTTCACAAACAGCATCATGGAGTACAACTCACTACTTCCAACCAGCATTCATGGAGTACAATTCACCTGACTTCACACCAGTATCATGGAGTACAACTCACTACTTCACTCCAGCATAGGAGTACAAACTCACTACTTCCACACCAGCATCATGGAGTATAAATCACTATTCACACAAGCTCATGGAGTTACAACCACTACTTCACACCAGCATCAGGGAGTATAACTCACTACTTCACACAAGCATCATGGATTACAGCTCACTACCTCACAGAAGCATCAGGGAGTACTACTCACTACTTCACACCAGCATCATGGAGTACAATTCACTACTTCACACCAGCATCATGGAGTACAACTCACTACTTCACACCAGCATCATGGGTACAATCACTACATCACAACAGCATCATGGAGTACAACTCACTACATCACACCAACATCAGAGAGTGCAACTCACTACCTCACTCCAGCGTCAGGGAGTACAACTCCCTACATCACACTAGCATCAGGGAATCCAGCTCACTACATCACACGAGCATCAGGGAGTACAACTCACTACATCGCACTAGCATCAGGGAGTACAACTCACTACATCACACTAGCATCAGGGAGTACAACTCACTACATCACACTAGCATCAGGGAGTACAACTCACTACATCACACGAGCATCAGGGAGTACAACTCACTACATCACACGAACATCAGGGAGTACAACTCACTACATCACATGAGCATCAGGGAGTACAACTCACTAGCACACTACCTCAAGTCCACACAGTGTATGTGTATGCCGTCTACAAAGATGGGAAATTACTCAATTCATTCACATACTAACAACGCCGATAACGTTTAAACGTGTACATGAATGGTATACAATCCAGACAAGATGAAAATTAGACATGGAATCTTAGTTCAGAGGACATCTATATAATCTTCATCACGGCTACTACAACTACCACTACCACTAACCCATCCCTTGGGTATGACCTGCTTCCACTGGGGAATTCCGCCTACCAGTGACTATGCCCTTATCTGCGACCCGTCCACTCCAGAATCTCTACACATGTGTCTAATTTTCATCTTGTCGGTATTGTATGCCATTCCTGTGCAACTTGTCGGACACTGCAACATCATGGAATCTTGGTTCAGAGCATGTCTACACAACCTTCATCACGGCTACAACAACTACTACTAACACTAACCGATCCCTTGGGTAGGACCTACTTCCACTGGGGAATCCCGCCTACCAGTGACTATGCTTTCGTCTGCTACCCGTCCCTGTCCACCTGTCGCCTAAGCGTCAGCCTCTTTGTCTGTGTCCTTCACTCCAAGGCTGAGGGACTGATTGCCTCATCTTCTGTATATAGTTCTACTGTCTTCAAGTAATGTCCTAGAATCTGTATTGATAAAGCCACTGGATAGTGAAACGTCTACAATAAAGACACCCAGATGTTGCACGTGTCTAATTTTCACAATGTTTCAACCTGTTACAATATATACATTATTATTATTATTAATGAACGTTCATCAAAATGTAAAGTTCTCTTATGCTGGTAAACGTCAATTATTCTACAGTGTTTCAGTTGCCATCACTTTTCTCCATCAACCCGAAATGTTTGATCTGTCACATCAATTTTAAAAATTAGGTCAATACGTTTAAAACAAATGTATGTTTCAGTCGAACGAAAAGAAGTGGTGTAGGAGACTGAAGGTCTGGTGAAGTGGTGTAAGAGACTGAAGGTCTGGTGAAGTGGTGTAGGAGACTGAAGGTCTGGTGAAGTGGTGTAGGAGACTGAAGGTCTGGTGAAGTGGTGTAAGAGACGAAGGTCTGGTGAAGGGGTTTGTAGGAGACACGAAGGTCTGGGTGAAGTGGTTGTTAAGAGACTGAAGGTCTGGTGAAGTGGTGTAAAGAGGACTGAAAGGTTGGTGAGTGGTGTAGGAGACTGAAGTCTGGTTTGAAGTGGTGTAGGAGAGTGAGGTCTGGTGAAAGGGGGGGGGCGTGTAGGAGACTGAAGGTCTGGTGAATGGTGTAGGAGACTGAAGGTCTGGTGAAGTGGTGTAGGAGACTGAAGGTCTGGTGAAGTGGTGTAGGAGACTGAAGGTCTGTTTGTGACTTGAAAAAGCCCACTGTGTGGGCGAAACGTAGTCAATAAAGGATCACATTATACTGCATATGTGTTATATTTCCACGACGACTACGTCATGGCAACCTATCACCGCACCGCTGCCAGTGCAAGTATTGCTCACCTATTGTGGTTGCATGTTGTCGGGTTCTGGATTCTGGTCTTGCATCACTGTTAGATACTGGTCACTCACTCCCGCAAGCTATTACCAGAATTATAGTAGAAATAGCATAGATAAGGTGAAGATAGTGTTGACGAGCAGAGCAGTCTAGCGAGGGGCAGTCTATCGAGGGCAGGTCTAGCGAGGGTGCAGTCTAGCGAGCGGGCAGTCTAGGAGGGGGCAGTTAGCGAGGAGGCGTCTAGCGAAGGGGTGACGTTAGACAATCCTAGAAGCTGAGACAAGCTTAATTTTACAGCCTAGTACTTTCTGTATTATTTTATAAAGTAGAATTGATAAAGGTGTATAGAATTATTATGGTAGTTTTAGAATTACTGGTATTACTACTCGGTATTTGATTAGCAGTAATGAATACTTAGAAGTGGGGGCACACACACACACCACACACACACACACACACACACACTCATACACAGGATTCACACCTTCCTGTTAACTTGATTTGAAATCCCCCCTCTCGTTCTCTCTCAAATACCTATCTCTCTACCTCTATCTACCTGTGTCTCTCTCTCTCTACCTCTCCTTACCTGTCTCTCTCTCTACCTTCTCTCTCTCTCATACCTGTCTTCTCTCTCTACCTCTACCTATCTCTCACCCTATCTCTCTCCCTCTTCTACCATCTCTCGCACTACTCTCTCTACCTATTCTCTCTCTACCTATCTCTCTCTCTACCTATCTCTCTCACTACCTATCTCTTTCTCTACCTATCTCTCTCTACATATCTCTCTCTTTGCCTATCTCTCTCTCTCCTCTCTCCCTACTCTCCCCACTCCCATCTCTCCCCTCTAACAAGGGACAGAAGCACTAGTCACTAGTACCATGTTGGTGCCAGCAGGGAGGGAAGCAGTGGTAACTAGTACCCTCCACGTTGTTGCTAGCATTGTGAGAAGCACTTGTCACTAGTACCGCCCATGTCGGTGCTAACAGGGTGGGAAAGCACTTGCTAAACTAGTACCCTCCCTGTTGGCTGCTTGCAGGGGGGGAAGCACTTGTAACTGTACCCTCACGTTGGTGCTAGCAGGGTTGTGAAGCACTGGTCATGTACCCTCCATGTTTGAGCTAGCAGGGAGGGAGTCTAGTCACTAGTACCTTCCCTCTGTTAGTACCAGCGGGAAAGAAGTACTGGTCAATAGTACCGTCAAGGGTAGGTGGTACCAACAGAACCAGAAAGCTGGCATCTAATAAGGCATTACTTTGCCACCACTTACCATTGAGCTATATAGTAAACTCCAAAAAAAATACTCTAGCATTAAGACTCGTGTGCAGCGGGTCAGACGGCTGGCCTTTAAAGCAGCAGACTGGGGTTCGACTCCCGACGGAGTCTTGGATTTTTTTCCTTTTTTTTTTATAGTGACTTAACTTGACAGTCTGAAGTGAACTTTAACACTATCCACATAGATTATTTTTATTACAACTCGGACTGATGTTAAACTGGTAAAGGTTAAAGTGGCTGGGATATCGCAGATATGTATCCTTCAACCAGCAATGAATATCTTGTAATATACCACCTGTTAATTATTGATGTTTTATATTCGGACGTGAATATCAACAATAGTGATAAGAAAGAAAAATAACGAACGTCTTTGTTTTGGTACAGTTCACAAACTGCAGGACAGTGTTTCTGGTACAGTTCACAACTGCTGGACAGTGTTTCTGGTACGTTCACAACTGCTGGACAGTTGTTTCTGGAACAGTTTCACAAACTGCTGGACAGTGTTTCTGGTACAGAATTCAACACTGATGGACAGTGTTCTAGAGAAACAGTTCACAATGCTGGACAGTGTTTATGGTACAGTTACAACTGCTGGAACAGGGTTCCTGGAACGTTCACAACTGCTGGACAGTGTTTCTGGTACAGTTCACAACTGCTGGACAGTGTTTCTGGAACAGTTCACAACTGCTGGACAGTGTTTCTGGAACAGTTCACAACTGCTGGACAGAGTTTCTGGTACAGTTCACAATGCTGGACAGTGTTTCTGTGAAACAGTTCACAACTGCTGGACAGTGTTTCTGGTACAGTCACAAACTGCTGGACAGTGTTTCTTGGTACAGTTCACGTACTGTGGGACAAGTGTTTCTGGAAAACAGTTCCACTGCTGGACAGTGTTTCTGGAAACAGTGCACAACTGCTGGTCAGTGTTTCTGGTACAGTTCACAACTGCTGGACAGTGTTTCTGGTACAGTTCAACTCAAACTGCTGGACAGTGTTTCTGGTACAGTTCACAACTGCTGGAACAGAGTTTCTGGTACAGTTCACAACTGCAGGACAGTGTTTCTGGTACAGTTTACAATGTGGGCAGTGTTTCTGGTACAGTTCACAACTGCTGCGACAGTGTTTATGTACAGTTCACAACTGCTGGACAGTGTTTCTGGAAACAGTTCACAAACTGCTGGACAGTGTTTCTGAGTACAGTTCACAACTGCTGGACGTGTTTCTGGAACAGTTCACAACTGCTGGACAAGTGTTCTGGAAACAGTTCACAACTGCTGGACAGTGTTTCTGGTACAGTTCACAAACTGCTGGACATTGTTTCATGGAACAGTTCACAACTGCTGGAGGACGTGTTTCTTGGTACAGTTCACAACTGCTGGACAGTGTTTCGGGTTACAGTTCACAACTTGCGGACAGGTTTCTGAGCTACAGTTCACAACTGTGGACAGTGTTTCTGGTACAGTTCACAACTGCTGGACAGTGTTTCTGGTAGAGTTCACAAAAACTGCTGGGAACAGTGTTTCTGGTACAGTTCACAACTGCTGGACAGTGTTTCTGGAACAGTTCACAACTGCTGGACAGTGTTTCTGGAACAGTTCACAACTGCTGGACAGTGTTTCGGGTACAGTTTCACAATGCTGGACCAGTGTTTCTGGAACAGTTCACAACTGCTGGACAGTGTTTCTGGAACAGTTCACAACTGCTGGACAGTGTTTCTGGTACAGTTCACAACTGCTGGACAGTGTTTCTGGAACAGTTCACAACTGCTGGAACAGATGTTTCTGGTTACAGTTCACAACTGTGGACAGTGTTTCTGGAACAGTTCACAACTGCCTGGACAGTGTTTGGGAACAGTTCAAAACTGCGGGACAGTGTTTCTGGGACAGTTCACAACCTGCTGGACAGGTTTCTGAAACAGTTCACAACTGCTGGACAGGTTTCTGGAGCAGTTCACAACTGCTGGACAGTGTTTCTGGTACAGTTCACATCTGCTGGACAGTGTTTCGGGACACAGTTCACAAACTGATGGACAGTGTTTCTGGAACAGTTCACAATGCTGGACAGTGTTTCTGGAACAGTTCAAACTGTGGACAGTGTTTCTGGTTACAGTTCAACAATGCTGGAACAGTGTTTCTGGTACGTTCACAAACTGCTGGTCAGAGTTTCTGGAACAGTTCACAACGCGGGACAAGTGTTCTTTCTGGTACAGTTCACAACTGCTGGTCAGTGTTTCTGGACACAGTTCACAACTGCTGGACAGTGTTTTGGTACAGTTCACAACTGTGGACAGTTGTTTCTGGAACAGTTACAACTGCTGGACAGTGTTTCTGGAAACCAGTCACAAACTGCTGCGACAGTGTTTCTGGTACAGTTCACAACAGCTGGACAGTGTTTCTGGTACAGTTCACAAACTGCTGGACAGTGTTTTTCTGGAAGGAAACAGTTCACAAACTGCAGGACAGTTGTTTTCTGGTACAGATTCACAACTGCTGGACAGTGTTTCTGGAACAGTTCACATACTGCTGGACCGTGTTTTGGCTACAGTTCACAACTGATGGACAGTGTTTCTGGAACAGTTCACAAACTGCTGGACTGTGTTTACTGGATACAGTCAACAACTGCTGGGAAGGTTTTGGTACAGTTCACAAAACTGCTGGACAGTGTTTCTGGATACAGTTCACAATGCTTGGACTGTGTTGTCTGGTACAGTTCACAAATGCTGGACAGTGTTTCTGGTACAGTTCCACAACTTGCTGGACAGTGTTTCTGGTACAGTTCACAACTGATGGAAGTGTTTCTGGTACAGTTCACAAACTGCTGGACAGTGTTAGAGAAAATTGCACAAATTATTGTTTAACTTTTAAATAAAATATTAGTGTTTGTCCATTGTCTGTTGATTATACCAAGCAATGTATGTCAAAATTGTGACTGACAAGAGGATGGAAAGACAAAATATAAGTAAAGAATAACTGGCTGGTTTTGAAAGATGAAGGTTATGTGTGCATCAACATAATTTTGCATAAAGTTCAATGAACAGAAAAAAACACACTTGTTAACGTACAGCAGAGAGCAAACATACAATTGTATAAAAAACAGCAGTATCGGGGACACTGCTGAAATTCCTTTTTTTTTGTCGATAAATCTAGACTACCGTGAGACTATCAATTAGAAGATTTTTTAGTGTGGGATAAGAGAGTTGAAGGTTCCTGCGATATGTTAGTGAAACTTTTAGGAATTTTGAGTCAAAATAATTGTTTAGGGAAAAATAAATACCACTGTGGGAGACACTGTTGTGGAAGATGTAGGAAAGATGTTACGTTAACCAATTTCTTTATTTCCGGTATATTTCCTGTGCAAATTAATTTATTTTAAGGAAAGAGAGATGGAAAAAATGTAGATATGTGCGTGAACATGTGTGTGTGACAGAGTTTGGAATTTAAGATACTATATGTGCGAAGGAATTAGATGTTAGAGAGGGACGAGAGAAATACATGTGTTGTGGTTACTGTGTACATATGTGTCTGTGTTAATGTACTTGTGTACTTTCATATTTACTTGGTTAGACATTTCAGTGACTTGAAAATGACGAATTGTACGAAAAGAAAGATGTTAACTTTTTTATAACAGATTTCCCGGTGGGGGAAGGACAGAGTCTCACAACGAAATCACATCAACACAAGCGTAAAACATTCAAAAATTACCATAAAAGCTGCATGTGTGAAAACCAAAACAAAAATTATCTTGTGCACATTAATGAAACCATAAATTAGAAGTCGAGATTTTCACTGAGTAACCTTCAACTTGAATGCAAACTATAGCCAATAGCTTTACCTCCATAGTTGGACAATTTAAGGAATCAATAATTGCCAAAAACCAATTAGTATCTTGCCAAGGCATAAAAACTGACTAAGGGAATCTCAACCACAGTTTACAAAAGGGCGTTCTTCTTTACGAATTTATTAACTTTTTTCACTAAGATGTATTGAGAAGGTAATGAATATAATATTGTGTATATGGACTTCAGTAAGGCTTCAGATAGAGCTCCACATCAGAGGCTATTGAGGAAACTTAAGGCACACGGAGTAGGAGGAGAAATTTTACCCTGGGTAGAGGCATGGTTGACAAATAGACAGAAGAGAGTTTGCATAAATGGGGAGAAATCAGAATGGGGGCACGTCACAAGCGGTGTTCCACAGGGGTCAGTGTTGAACCCGTTGTTGTTCACAATTTACATAAACGACATAGATGAAAGAATAAATAGCGACATAAGCAAGTTTGCTGATGACATCAAAATGGGGAGTTCAGTTCATTCTAATGAGGACATTAGAGCACTCAGGATGAGTTGAATAGACTGATGCAGTGGTCGGAGAAGTGACAGATACAGTTTAATATAGACAAATGCAAAGTTCTAAATGTTGGGCAGGAAAATAACCACTCCAGATATAAACTAAATAATGCAGATTTTAATATTACTGATTGCGAAAAGGATTTAGGAGTTCTGGTTAGCAGTTATCTGCAGAACATTAAAACATAACATAGTATCTTGGAGTCGTACTGGCCAGTGTGCTGGACCGACCATCTTAATTCTTTTTTTTTTGCCAAATGATCGAATATCCTCAACTGATAATTTTTAGTTTCATTCCATATCGTTTATAGTGTGTGTGTGTGTGTGTGTGTGTGTGGGGGGGGGGGGGGAGGAGGGTAATATTTTATTATAATCTGGAGGAGGTGAGGGAAGTGAAAATATGAGAAGAGAAACTTGTTAAATTGTTAAGTAATGATTTCTAGCTGAACTTTATCTTTCATAAGACAATTCATAAAAGTGTCTTCTTTACCTGACCCACAAGTGTCTCAAACTAGTAACTTTACCTGACCCACAAGTGTCTCAAACTAGTGACTTTACCTGACCACAAGTGTCCAAACTAGTGACTTTACCTGACCCACAAGTGTCTCAAACTAGTAACTTTACCTGACCCACAAGTGTCTCAAACTAGTGACTTTACCTGACCCACAAGTGTCTCAAACTAGTGACTTTACCTGACCCACAAGTGTCTCAAATAGTGACTTTACCTGGGCCCACAAGTGTCTCAAACTAGTAACTTTACCTGACCCACAAGTGTCTCAAACTAGTGACTTTACCTGACCCACAAGTGTCTCAAACTAGTGACTTTACCTGACCCACAAGTGTCTCAAACTAGTAACTTTACCTGACCCACAAGTGTCTCAAACTAGTAACTTTACCTGACCCACAAGTGTCTCAAACTAGTAAATTTACCTGACCCACAAGTGTCTCAAACTAGTGACTTTTCACACATTTCACAATAGTTGTCTTGAAAATCCTGAAAACCAACATTCTTCATCAGAATATTGAAATATATAAAGTCCCGAGCATTTTGGAAGCTGATTTTTTTCTGCCTCCAAGTTTTCGATTTTATTTTGAAAAGGCAAACATAATTTTAACAACCGTGACGGAGAGTGTATATATAAATGAGTACTAATTTGTGTACATATGTTTGTGTGGCATAGGGGGACGTCTGTACTCACCTATTTGTGGTTCCAGGGGTCGAGTCCTAGCTCCTGGCCCCGCCTCTTCACCGGTTGCTACTAGGCCCTCTCTCTCCCCGCTCCATGAGCTTTATCAAACCTCGTCTTAAAACTGTGTATGGTTCCTGCCTCCACTACGTCATTTTCTAGGTTATTCCACTGCCTTACAACTCTATGACTGAAGAAATACTTCCTACTATCTCTCTGACTCATTTGTGTCTTCAACTTCCAATTGTGGCCTCTTGTTTCTGTGTCCCCTCCCTGGAACATCCTGTCTTTGTCCACCTTGTCTATTCCACGCAGTATTTTATATGTCGTTATCATGTCTCCCCTGACCCTCCTGTCCTCCAGTGTGGTCAGGCCGATTTCCCTTAATCTTTCCTCATAGGACATTCCCCTTAGCTCTGGAACTAACCTTGTCGCAAACCTTTGTACTTTCTCTAGTTTCTTGACGTGCTTTATCAAGTGGGGGTTCCAAACAGGTGCTGCATACTCCAGTATGGGCCTACATACACGGTGTACAGTGTCTTGAATGATTCCTTACTAAGGTATCGGAATGCTGTTCTCAGGTTTGCCAGGCGCCCATATGCTGCAGCAGTTATCTGATTGATGTGTGCTTCCGGAGACATGCTCGGTGTGATACTCACCCCAAGATCTTTCTCCTTGAGTGTAGGTTTGCAGTCTTTGGCCACCTAGCCTATACTCTGTCTGTGGTCTTCTGTGCCCCTCCCCCATCTTCATGACTTTGCATTTGGCAGGATTAAATTCGAGAAGCCATTTGCTGGACCAGGTGTCCAGTCTGTCCAGGTCTCTTTGAAGTCCTGCCTGGTCCTCATCAGATTTAATTCTCCTCATTAACTTCACATCATCTGCAAACAGGGACACTTCTGAGTCTAACCCTTCCGTCATGTCGTTCACATATACCAAAAATAGCACTGGTCCTAGGACCGACCCCTGTGGGACCCGCTCGTCACAGGTGCCCACTGTGATACATCATTACGTACCATGACTCGTTGTTGCCCCCCTGTCAGGTATTCTCTGATCCATTGCAGTGCCCTTCCTGTTATATGCGCCTGATGCTCTAGCTTCTGCACTAATCTCTTGTGAGGAACTGTGTCAAAGGCCTTCTTGCAGTCCAAGAAGATGCAATCAACCCACCCCTCTCTCTCTTGTCTTACTTCTGTTATTTTATCATAAAACTCCAGAAGGTTTGTGACACAGGATTTGCCTTCCGTGAATCCGTGCTGGTTGGCATTTATACTCCTGTTCCGTTCCAGGTGCTCCACCACTCTCCTCCTGATAATCTTCTCCATAATTTTGCATACTATACACGTCAATGACACAGGTCTATAGTTTAGTGCCTCTTTTCTGTCTCCTTTTTTAAAAATGGGAACTACATTTGCCGTCTTCCATACCTCAGGTAGTTGCCCAGTTTCCAGGGATGTGTTGAAGATTGTGGTAAGTGGCACGCAAACATATCTGCTCCCTCTCTAAGGACCCACGGGGAGATGTTGTCTGGTCCTATTGCCTTTGAGGTATCGATGTCCCTTAGCAGTTTCTTCACCTCCTCCTCATCTGTATGTATGTCGTCCAACACTTGTTGGTGTATTCCTTGCTGGTGTCCCCATCTGGTCTGTCCCCCCAGAGTCCTTCCTGTCTCTACTGTAAATACTTCCTTAAATCTCGTGTTGAGCTCCTCACATACCTCTTGATCGTTTCTTGTGAGTTCTCCACCTTCTTTCCTCAGCCTTATCACCTGGTCCTTGACTGTTGTCTTCTCCTAATGTGGCTATACAGCAGTTTCGGGACGTCTGTGTGTGTGTGTGTGTGTGTGTATGTGTGTGTGTGTGTGCGCGTCTGTGTGTGTGTGTGGTGTGTGTGTGTGTGTGTGTGTGCGCGCGCGTCTGTGTGTGGTTGTGTGTGTGTGTGTGTGTGTGTGTGTGTGTTGTGTGTGTGTGCGCGTTCTGTGTGTGCGTCTGTGTGTGTGTGTGTGTGTGTGTGTGTGTGTGTGTGTGTGTGTGTGTGCTGTGTGTGCGTCTGTGTGTGCGTCTGTGTGTGTGTGTGTGTGTGTGCGTCTGTGTGTGCGTCTGTGTGTGTGTGTGTGTGTGTGTGTCGCGTCTGTGTGTGTGTGTGTGTGTGTGTGAGTGTGTGTGTGTGTGTGTGTGTGCGTCTGTGTGTGCGTCTGTGTGTGTGTGTGTGTGTGTGTGTGTGTGTGTGTGTGTGTGTGTGTGTGTGTGTGTGCGTGTGTGTGTGTGTGTGTGTGTGTGTGTGTGTGTAGGTGTGTGTGGGTGTGTGTGCATGTGATTACATGCATATTAGCGTAAGAGGCGATGAGTGTGCTTTACACATGTGCGTGTGTGTGTGCGCTCACACGTACATAGTGTTGTACGTGTATATATGTTGGTGAACCGGAAGCTGTGTTTGCGGATATGCGCCAATGAACCTAAAAATAAGTGTGTGTGTAAGTAAGTTTGTTTAGGTTCATTTTCACGTAAAAATAGTAACACAAATTTTCATATATAGTAACATATGTATAAATTACCCAGGATAACCCAAAAAAAGTCATGTAAAGTGATTTATTTCCATTGTGTCTCGTCACGCAAATACATAAGATAAATAACCAAATTAAACTAAAAAGTTCAACACTTATTGCAGTTCTGGTGGAGATGGACAGACAGATTAACACACAAACACTCATCAACACAAAATAAAACATTTCACAAACACACTTAACTTCTGATTAAGTATAAAAACTTATATTTAATGTAGATGAATCGTATAAAATAAATAGAACTCCCAAATTTTCACTGAGTGGCCAGACCTTGGTGGTCGAACTGGACGGTAGCTTGGCTGCGTCTGGCTGACTTACGGTCTAGACTGTCTTGGTGGTGTAATTACAGGACGCAGATTTCTGTGTGTCCCCTCCTGAAAGTCCACCCACCTGGACAGTCTCTACGGTAGACCAGCTAGACAAGACCTCGTTCTCATCTAGCTAGATCACTGAGGGTGGCTGAGCTGACTTCGGGATACATAACCTGGGGAAGGCTGAGACTGGAAGATATCCTAAGGGAAGTGAGGAAGGGGAGACATCCGGGGGCCCACGGATGGATTCCTGGACACATGGACCTGGGAAAGTGAGAAAGGGAGAATATCTGAAGGCGGACAGATGGACTCCTGAACACATGGACCTGGGAAAGACGGTGATACTGGTTGTTGAGGCAAACCTTGGGGAAGTGAGGAAAGGAGAATATCTGAGGGGACACAGATGGACTCCTCGACACATGAACCTGGGAAAGACGGTGATACTGGTTGTTGAGGCAGACCTTGGGGAAGTGAGGAAAGGAGAATATCTGAGGGGACACAGATGAACTCCTGGACACATGGACCTGGGAAAGACGGTAATACTGGTTGTTAAGGCAGACCTTGGGGAAGTGAGGAAGGGAGAATATCTGAGGGGAAACAGATTGACTCCTGGACACATGAACCTGGGAAAGACGGTGATACTGGTTGTTGAGGCAGACCTTGGGGAAGTGAGGAAGGGACAATATCTGAGGGGACACAGATGGACTCCTGGACACATGGACCTGGGGAAAACTTCAAAAACACAGTAAGTGGGTGGATGGACCTTAAAGACGAACCACTGGCCTCCATGTGGCAAGGTCTGGTAACTCAGAGGTAACTCTGAGGCTGACAGTGGTCGCAAACAGTTAAATAATAATAACATTTAAAAATTTCAATTTCTTATCAAGAGCACGACTGATTTACATCAAAAACTTCCTCATTCTTCCATATAAAACATTTTATGGGGCTCTCACTCATCTGTTCCCCTCGTTGTATCTGTCATGCTTGGCCATGATTTGTACTCAGTTGAACTATCTAATTTCAAATTGAGATATTCCTGCATGGATGAACAAGTGTGGATCTGGTGAGACTGTAGTGAGGACCTGGTGAGAGTGTAGTCTGAACCTGATGAGAGTGTAGTGAGGACCAGGTGAGAGTGTAGTGTGGACCTGGTGAGAGTGTAGTGTGGACCTGGTGAGAGTGTAGTGTGGATCTGGTGAGACTGTAGTGAGGACCTGGTGAGAGTGTAGTCTGAACCTGATGAGAGTGTAGTGAGGACCTAGTGAGAGTGTAGCGTGGAACCCGGAGAGTGTAGTGAGGACCTGGTGAGAGTGTAGTCTGAACTTGATGAGAGTGTACTGGAGTTCTGTGTCATTGTACTGTTATCGTCTTCTGTGTTATTGTACTACACAGGTCTTGTGTATTAATGTTCTGTACTGGTCTTGTGTGTTATTGCACTGTACTGGTACTGTGTGTTATTCTACTGTCTTGGTTTTCTGTGTTATTGTACTAACTGGTCTTATGTGTTATTGTACTGTACTGGTCCTCTGTGTTATTGTTCTGTTCTGGTCCACTGTGTTATTGTACTGTACCGTTCCTCCGTGTTATTGCACTGTACTGGTCTTGTGTGTTATTGTACTGTTGTGATATTCTGTGTTATTGTACTGTACTCGTCTTTGGTATTATTGTACTGTTCTGGTCTTGCTGTGACTATTGTATGTTTCTGATTTTCAGTGTTTCTTTTACTGTGCTGCTCTTGTGAGTTCTTGTAGTGTTTACATAAGAACATAAGAAAGAAGGAACACTGCAACAGGCCTACTGACCCATGTGGAGCAGGTCCATGCTTTCCCCCCCGGGATTAGACCAATGACCCACCCAGCCTGGTCATCTCCATTCAAGGATGGAGCGTTGCACCAGACCCAGCAGCACAAGCTAGTCAGGTCAACTCACACCCACCCACACCCACTCATGTATTTATCTAACTTATTTTTAAAACTACACAACGTTTTAGCCTCAATAACTGTACTCGGGAGTTTGTTCCACTCATCCACAACTCTATTACCAAACCAGTGCTTTCCTATATCATTCCTGAATCTGAATTTTTCCAACTTGAAACCATTGCTGCGAGTCCTGTCATGGCTGGAAATTTTCAGCACGCTATTTACATCCCCTTTATTTATTCCTGTTTTCCATTTATACACCTCGATCTTCTGTGTCATAGTATTGTGACTGTGTGTCCCTAGGGTATGGTCTTGGGTGTTATCGTACTGTACTGATCTTGTGCGTTGTTGAACTGTTCTTGTCTTCTGTGTTATTGTAGTGTACTGGTCCTCCGTGGTATTGTACTGTACTTGTCTTGTGTGTTATTGTACTGTTCTGGTCTTGAGTGTTATTATACTGTACTGGTCTTCTGTGTTTTTGTACTGTGCTGGTTTTCTGTGTTATTGTTGTACTGGTCTTCAGTGTTATTGTACAGTACTGGTCGTCTGTGTTTATTGTACTGTCCTGATCTTCTGTGTTATTGTACTAAACTGGCCCTGTGTGTTATTATACTGTACAGCTCTTCTCTGTTATTGTACTATATTTGTCTTGTGTGTTATTGTACTGTAATGGTCGTCTGTGTTATTATACTATACTGTTCTTCTGTGTTATTGTACTGTACAGGTCTTCCGTGTTATCGTACCGTACTGATCTTGTGTGTTATTTTACTGCTCTGGTCTTTTGTGTTTTTGTACTGTATTGGTCTTCTGTGTTATTGTACTATATTGGTGTACCCAACCCATATGTACTGTGTTTTACTGTACTGTACTCGTCTTTTGTGTTATTGTAATGTTCTCGTCTTGCGGGTTATTGTACTGTACTGGTCTTCTGTGTTATTGTACTGTATTGGTCTTCTATTTCATTGTAATGTACAGGTCTTCTGTGTTATTGTACTGTATTGGTCTCCTGTGTTATTGTACTGTATTGGTCTTGTGTGTTTTTATACTGTACTGGTCTTCTGTGTTATTGTTCTCTACTGGTCATCTGTGTTATTGCGATGTACTGACCTTGTGTGTTACTACATTGTACTGCTCTTCTGTTACTGAACTGTATTGATCTTATAATAATGTTGGTAAAATTACCGACAATAGGTAAAGTAAAAGGACACAAGTGCAACTAGCGAAACAAGCGAGACAAGCGAGACGTTGCCGCAATAAAATGTTACATTAGTCGCACTTGTGTACTTTTACTTTATGTATTGGTCTTGTGTGTTATTATACTGCACCGGTCTTGTGTGTTATTGTACTGTACTGGTCTTTTGTCTCATTGTACTGTACTGTTTTTCTGTGTTATTGTGCTATTCTGGTCTTCTGTGTTATTGTACTGTGCTGGTCTTCTGTGTTATTGCACTGTACTGGTCTTCTGTGTTATTGCACTGTTCTGGTATTCTGTGTTATTGTACTGTGGTCGTCTTCTGTGTTATTGTACTGTACTGGTCTTCTGTGTTATTGTACTGTACTGGTCTTCTGTGTTATTGTACTGTAATTGGTCTTCTGTGTTATTGTACTGTACTGGTCTTCTGTGTTATTGTACTGTACTGGTCTTCTCTGTTATTGTACTGTACTCGTCTTCTGTGTTATTGTACTGTACTCGTCTTCTGTGTTATTGTACTGTACTGGTCTTCTGTGTTATGGTACTGTTACTGGTCTTCTGTGTTATTGTACTGTAATCGTCTTTATGTGTTATTGTACTGTACTGGCCTTCTGTGTTATTCTACTGTAATGGTCTTCTGTGTTTTTGTACTGATACTGGTCTTCTGTGTTATTTTACGGCATGTTGTCTCTGTGTTATTGTACTGTACTGGTCTTCTGTGTTATTGTACTGTACTGGTCTTCTGTGTTATTGTTTTACTGTACTCGGTCTTCTGTGTTATTGCACTTGTTACTGGTCTCTGTGGTTTTGTTTTCTGTATGGTCTTGTGTGTTGTGTACTGTACGGTTCTTTTGTGTTATTGTACTTTACTGGTCTTCTATGGTTATGTACTGATAATGGGTCTTGTATTTATTGTACGTACTGGTCTTGGTGTTATTGTACTGTACTGGTCTTCTGTGTTATTGATCTGTACTGGTCTCTGTGTTATTATATGTACTAGTCTTCTGTGTTATTGTACGGTACTGTCTTCTGTGTTATTGTACTGTAATGTCTTCTGTTGTTATTGTACTGTTACTCGTCTTCTGTGTTAGTGTAACTGTACTCATCTTCTGTGTTATTGTACTGTACTTAGTCTTCTGTGTTATTGTACTGTACTCGTCTTCTGTGTCTATTGTACGTGTACTGGTCTTGTGGTGTATTGTACTGTACTGGTTTATGTGTCTTATTGTACTGTACTGGTCTTCTGTGTAATTGTACTGTACTCATCTTCTGTGTTATTGTACTGTACTGGTCTTCTGTGTTATTGATTACTATATCGTTTCTGTGTTATTGTACGTGTACTAGTCTTCTGTGTTATGTACTGTACTGGTCTTCTGTGTTATTGTACTGTACTCGCTCTTCTGGTTATTGTACTGTACTGGTCTTCTGGGTTATGGTACTGTTCTGGTCTTCATGGGTTATTGTACTGTAATCGTCTTCTGTGTTTTTGTACTGTACAGTCTTCTGTGGTATTGTACTGTACTCGTCTTCTGTGTTATTGTACTGTACTGGTCTTCTGTGCTTATTGTACTGTACTGGTCTTCTGTGTTATTGTACTGTACTGGTCTTCTGGTTATTGTATGTACTGGTTCTTCTGTGTTTTTACTGTACTGGTTCTTCGTGTTATTGTACTTTATGGTTTCTGTGTTATTGTACTGTACTGGTCTTTCTGTGTTATTGTACTGTACATTGTCTTCTGTGTTTATTGTACTTGTTTGGTCTCTGAATGTTATTTGTTCTGTACTGGTTTTCTTTGTTATTGTACTCGTACTGGTCTTATGTGTTATTGTTACTGTACTGGTCTTCTGTGTTATTGTACTGTTACTCGTTTCTGTGCTATTGTACTGTATGGTCTTCTGTGTTATTGTACTGTACTTGTTCTGTGTTTGTTATTATACTGTATGGTCTTCTGTGGTTTTTGTACTGTACTGGTCTTCTGTGTTATTGTACTTACTCGTCTTCTGTGTTATTGTACTGATACTGGTCTTCTGTGTTATTGGACTGTACTGTCTTCTGTGTTATTGTATGTTACTCCGTTCTTCTGTGTTATTGTACTGTACTGGTCTTCTGTGTTCATTGTACTGTACTACGTCTTCTGTGTTATTGTACTGTACTGGTCTTCTGTGTTATTTTACTGTACTCGTCTTCTGAGTTCATTGTACTGTACTGGTACTCTTCTGTGTTAGTTGTACTGTACTCGTCTTCTTGTGTTATTGTACTGTACTGGTCTTCTGTGTTATCTTGTACTGTCTTCGTCTTCTGTGTTATTATCTGTAATTGTCTTCTGTGTTATTTTACTGTACTGTCTTCTGTGTTTATTGTCACTGTACTCGTCTCTTGTGTCTATTTGTACTGTACTCGTTTCTTGTGTTTATTCGTACTGTACTGTCTTCTGTGTTATTGTACTGTATTCGTCTTCTGTGTTATTTTACTGTACTGGTCTTCTGTGTTTTGTACTGTACTCGTCTTTCTAGTTGTTATTGTACTGTACTGGTTCTTCTGTGTTATTGTACGTATCGTTTCTGGTTATTGTACTGTACTGGTCTTCTGTGTTTATTGTACTGTACTCTTCTTCTGTGTTATTATACTGTCTGGTCTTCTTGTGTTATTGTCTGTAATGGTCTTCTGTGTTATTGTACTGTAATCGTATTCTGTGTTATTGTGACTTACTGGTCTTCTGTGTTATTGTTACGGTACTCGTCTTCTGTGTATGGTACTGTTAATCGTCTTTCTGTGTTATTTTACTGTATGGTCTTCTGTTTTATTGTACTGTACTAGTTTCTGTGTTATTGTTTTTACTCGTCTTCTGTGTATTGTCTGTACTAGTATTCTGTGGATATTGTACTGTACTGGTTTGTGTGTTATATTGTACTGTATCGTCTTCTGTGTTATTGTACTGACTGGTTCTGTGTGTGTTATTGTACGTAATCGTCTTCTGTTTTATTGTATGTACTGGTCTTCTGTTGTTATTGTAACTGTACTCGTCTTCTGTTGTTATTGTTCTGTACTCGTCTTCATGTGGTTATTGTTCTGTACTAGTCTTCTGTGATATTGTACTGTACTGGTCTGTTGTTTATTGTACTGTACTCGTTCTTCTGTGTTATTGTTTGTACTGGTCTTGGTGTGTTATTGTACTGTACTCGTATTCTGTGTTATTGTACTGTACTGGTCTTCTGTGTTATTGTTACAGTACTCGTCTTCTGTGTTGAATTGTTACTGAACTCGTCTTCTCGTGTTATTGTTCTGTACTCGTCTTTCTGTGTTATTGAACTGTACTGGTCTTCTGTGTTATTGTACTGATACTGGTCTTCTGTGTTATTTGTACTGTACTGGTCTTCTGCGCGCGGCCCCTTTTTTACATCCCGCCTACTGAGTCTCCTGTGTTATTTATGTACTGGTATTCTGTGTTATGTACTGTACTGGTTCTGTGTATTGTACTGTACTGGTCTTCTGTGTTTTGTACTGCTACTGGTCTTCTGTGTTATTGTACTGTCTGGTCTCTGTGTTATTGACTGCATGGTCTTCTGGTTATTTGTACTGTATGGTCCTTCTGTGTTATTGTACTGTACTGGTTTTCTGTGTTATTGTACTGTACTGGTCTTCTGTGTTATTGTACTGTACTCGTCTTCTGTGTTATTGTACTGCACTGGTCTTGTGTGTTATTGTACTGTACTCGTCTTCTGTGATATTGTACTGTACTGGTTTTCTGTGTTATTGTTCTGTACTCGTCTTCTGTGTTATTGTTCTGTACTCGTCTTCTGTGATATTGTACTGTACTGGTCTTCTGTGTTATTGTTCTGTACTCGTCTTCCGTGATATTGTACTGTACTGGTTTTCTGTGTTATTGTACTGTACTGGTCTTGTGTGTTATTGTACTGTACTCGTCTTCTGTGTTTTTGTTCTGTACTGGTCTTCTGTGTTATTGTACTGTACTGGTCTTCTGTGTTATTGTACTGTACTGCGTCTTCTGTGTTATTGTACTGTACTCGTCTTCTGTGTTATTGTACTGTACTCGTCTTCTGTGTTATTGTACTGTACTGGTCTTCTGTGTTATTGTACTGTACTGGTCTTCTGTGTTATTGTACTGTATGGTTGAGGGAATTCGGCCTGACGACACTGGAGGCAGGAGGGTCAGGGGAGACATGATAACGACATATAAAATACTGCGCGGAAAAGACAAGGTGGACAAGGACAGGATGTTCCAGAGATGGGACACAGACACAAGGGGGTCACAATTGGAAGTTGAAGGGCTCAGATGAATCAAAGGGATGTTAGGGAAGTATTTCTTCAGTCATAGAGTAGTCAAGTCGTGGAATAGTCTAGAAAGTGAAGTAGTGGAGGCGGGAACCATACATAGTTTTAAGGCGAGGTGTGATAAAGTTCATGGAGCAGGGAGAGGAGGACCTAGTAGCAATCTGTGAAGAGGCGGGCCAGGAGCTATGACACGACCCCTGTAACCACAAATAGTGAGTACAAATAGGTGAGTACACACACACATATATACACAAATCATACACACATACACACACACATACACACACACACACACACATATACACACACACACACATACACACATAGACATACACACACACACACATACACACACACACACACACACACACAACACACACACACATACACACACACACACACACACACAAAACACACAACCCCACACACACACACACACACACATCTGTCCCCCTTCAGATATTTTCCCCTTTCCCATTTATGAATAACTCTAACTCTCAGGTAACAGTTATTGTAAATGTAACACCTGAGTGATTTTTCAGTAAGGTGTTACCAGTTATGTAACACCTGAGTGACTGTCAGTAAGGTGTTACCAGTTATGTAACACCACAGTGACTGTCAGTAAGGTGTTACCAGTTATGTAACACCTCAGTGACTGTCAGTAAGGTGTTACCAGTTATGTAACACCTCAGGATGTCATTTAAAGGGGTTACCAGTTATGTAACACCTCAGTGACTGTCAGTAAGGTGTTACCAGTTGTGTAACACCTGAGTGACTGTCAGTAAGGTGTTACCAGTTATGTAACACCTGAGTGTCAGTAAGGTGTTACCAGTTATGTAACACCACAGTGACTGTCAGTAAGGTGTTAACAGTTATGTAACACCTGAGTGACTGTCAGTAAGGTGTTACCAGTTATGTAACACCACAGTGACTGTCAGTAAGGTGTTACCAGTTATGTAACACCACAGTGACTGTCATAAGTGT